>JAPMOR010010573.1:39581-53530 GCA_026543865.1 Argiope aurantia | reverse complement strand
TCTATGCTTCTTCTGGCGATAGCTTCATACGACCCTGTGCTTTATTGGCCAAACAGGAGAATCGAGTACATAGCGTACATTCGGTCAAATTGCAATTTTTTGATGGTGATGAGGCACCAAATTTCTTTACAATTTTCTGATCACCCTAAAAGCGAAAAATCGATACTCCAAAAGAGACAAATCGCAAATTTTCTGCTCGTACATTTTGTTTCTTCAAAAACCTGAAACAAAAACAACATCATGCTTTCCCATGATAATATTAAAAATAAACTTATTAAGGGAACATAATTTGATGCTTCTTTACTTTCATAGTTTCAGGTTTTTACTTAACTTTACTTTCTTGGTTTCAGGTTTACTTAAATACGTGATTTCCAAGATATTGGATTTACTTGGTGATTTTTAGGTTACGTTATTTTCATCAAGCTCAATTATACAAAATATTATGTTATTCATAATAAGATTACGTTATGGTCATGAAGCTCAATTATACATAATATTGCGTTATATATGGTTATACATAATAAGATTACGTTATAGTCATCAAGCTCAATTATATAATATTTCGCCAAAATGATTCTGTTACTGGATTTCTTTCTAGATTTTTCTGATTATGCCAAGATCGTTAAGCGTTATTAGACATAAGATGCTGAGATTTTGCCAAGATACTTGCCAATGGTTTTCATTTTTTAACGATTTATCGAAGGGGCTTCAAGAATAAAAAGTATCCCAGATTTTTAATACTTTTCATGAACAAAAGTCTTGTGAAAAGAACGTACAGTTTTATAGGTTTATTAATGACAAAATGTCATAGTAAATTTGAATAAATTGTAGATATGATATAAGCTGCGTTCGTTTGAAATTAATTTTATAAAAATTCTCTGTATGAGACAAATTGGGGGTTGAATTGGCAATGTATTGGTATGTATTCCACTAGAATACATTTTTTATATGTTCAGCATTTATTAGTTTTCATCATAAGTTTTAATGTAAAGTTATCTCAAAATTGTTTCCATCTGCTACGATGTTGAAGTAATACTATTTTAAAAAATGGAATAAAATGTAAAGTAAATTCTACAATGCTGTTGGTTCGAGTTTCAAACTACTCCAGGCCTTTAAAGTCATAAATAGAAATATTTTGCTTAGAAGGATTGTGGAGACAAAGTGGGGGAGGGCTTAAGAATAAGAGGTAATTAAATATAAAAAATAATAATTAAGGGAAGGAGAGCTTTCATTTCCTCTTATACAAATGAGGGCTCGTTCAGGTCTGTACAAGTAAGGGGATGGGATAAATGGTAATTAAGGGGAGAGGGGTATATTTAGCTCATACGTATTAAGTCATTTTGGGGCCGCCTGAATTAGTTACACTAAGCGAAAACAGGAAATCGTGGAATGGGTCAGAACTAATTTTAAAGTTTGTTGCATCAAAATGCTGAACCTATAATTCTAAATAACTTTATCTTTTGAATTTGAATCTAATATTAATTAAATTAATTTTATTCTCAATTTATTTCTGATAACATATGAATAAATATATTATTAAGAAAATAAAATTTATAAGAAGATTCCATCTTAAAGATATTGTGCACAATATCTTACAGCTGTCAATTGTTAAAGACGAATGTACCTTTTATATATTCAATAAATATTTACTTCAATAATTTTTAAAAGTGAAATTGGGGAACTGAAAAATAAAGAACATCTAACACTGTTCTAAATAGAGAGTGGAAAATATATCTATTAGTATCATTTTAATATTTTTTTTTATGAGTGAATTTTGGTTGATTTGTATTTAAACATCTTCTTACAGAAGTGTTCATGGTGCAGAATTTCTTTGCGGTTTTTTTTTTTTTTTTTACTTTAGCATAAATTTTCTGGCTATCAGCCAGAGTCATTAAATCTTACGGTCACTTCCAAAACAACTGTTTCATAAATTACAAAAAATTTAGGATTCGTAAAATAAAAAAAAATATTTGGAAATGATGTTTAAATTACTATCAAAAATAATTATCCCCCACTATGTATGTTTATCAATGCGTTTGAATAATTAGATGTTCAAATTGTAATTCCATAAAACAAAATTAGAAGTGGAATACTTTCAGTAATATAATTTGTCAGCAACTGTCTAGAATTTGTCAGCGTTTCAACCAGCAGTAAGATTCCATGATTGTTTTTCTCTTTCTTTTTGAAGTAGAACTTTTATGAGTTATATGAGGCAGATAAAGTTCAAAAACTGTGATATAAATCAAAATAATGTTGTGAGGAATGAGCAAAGGAGAAATAAAAATTCGGAAATGAGTAAATTAAACTATTTGCAAAAAAAAAAAAAAAAAAAAAAAAAAAAAACAAAAATATCAATTATTATTCCGAACTAACTTTACTATTCACAAAATGTAAAATGTTGCAAGAAAACATTCCAACTTTGTTAAATTCTTAGTGAGAATTTAACTCTAATTCTTTTAAATTATGGCTTTATTGTTAATGGTTTTACCGAAAAAAGGATATTGATTTGCTAGATTAGCATTCCATTCTGTACCTCCTGGTATTATTGGCATTTGTTTCATCTCGTAAAATCATTGATTTGTTAGATTAACGAACACTTTTCGTTGCCAGTATTGCTGATATTTATTTTACATAACAATATAATTGATTTTTCTAGGTTAAAATTCCATTTTGTAGTTGTTGATGTCATTTGATATTCTTTTAAGTAACAAAAGGTTTGATTGTTTAGATTAATATGCCATTTCGCAGCTACTAGAGCTGATCGTGATTGTTTTGCCGAACATTATATCGATATAATGGATTAACATTCCATTTTGCAATTGTGGATTTCACTGATAATAGTTTTACTGAACAAAATATCAATAGATTGACTTTCCATTTTGTAATTGTTGATTTTGCTGCAAATTGAAGTGTTTGCTGCAAAAAAGATGTAGCTCCAATTAGGGGCATTTGTAGTTACATGTACTATCAGGTAAAATAAAAACTTGTTCGTTTGGTGCCAGAAAGATATAGCTCCAATCGTTAGTTCTCTCGTTAATTCAAGCGTTGGAGCTGTTTGTTTCATTAGTTTATTGCAATAAAGAGGTAGCTCCTTTGCTACCACCGGTTTTCTGCAAACTTGAATAATTGGAGCTACCTCCTTTTTGCAGCAAACCCTTCAATTGTTTTACTTAACTAACTGATTGGATTTTTTTTATTAGTATTCCGTCTTTAAACGGTTGGTACTTGTTTCACCTTACAAAACAATTGATTTGTTAGATTAACGAACTGTTTTATAGTTGCTGATATTGATGGAAACTGTTTTACAGAACAGAAAGATTGATTTGTTATATTAACTGCCTTTTTGTAGTTACTACACCACTATTTTAGGGGGATTCAACATCTCATCTATCACGTCTTTCCAAAATTCATAACGGAAAGCTGATATCTCTTTTTTCTGCATATCAGGACAAGAACATTTGACCAGTGAGTTTAACCTGTACCGATCTTGCGTATTTTCTGAAAAAATCAGATCTTAAACTTTTGATAACCTTTTCCGGAACTGCTCTGTGACCAGCTGTCTATTGACGATCAAGTAATATAAAAGATAAATCCTTGTTTCGAGAACATAAAGAAAAACCAATGGGAGTGGTCTTCCCAAAACATTCCCGCATACTCTCCAATGTTGCATGCCATTGGAGTACAATAGTAACTTTTGTCGTGAATTTAGCACTTTTACTGAATGTATCATGTCATTCAGTAAAAAGGTCGAGTACGTGTGGATTCCTTAGTGAGTTTTATGGCCATTAATCCCTGGCATGCGGTTAATAATATCTGAAAATCGAATTTATGTCTTAGATACGTTTGAGAAAAACGTGACACAAGTTCTGTAATAAATTTTTGTTTGATTAAAACAAAAAAATTGTCACATAACTTTATTCATAGTCGCAGAAACACAGAACGAATTTTACTATTTAAGTCACAGCATTTTTGAGATATAGCACTTAATTGTTTCT
This sequence comes from Argiope aurantia, assembly GCA_026543865.1. Lineage (NCBI taxonomy): Eukaryota > Metazoa > Arthropoda > Arachnida > Araneae > Araneidae > Argiope > Argiope aurantia. The sequence goes on along the minus strand of JAPMOR010010573.1, from coordinate 49,535 downwards.
ATAATTACAGACCAACAGACGGCCGATCCCTTGTTGCAATTCAATTTAAATTTGACAGATGTTTAGATTATAGCTGCTAATTCTGTGAATCAAATTTTATGGATATTCGTTTTGTTATTATCGTGTTAACTCATATTCAAACAATTGGACGGACAGACTTCTACAGAACGAATTTTGCTCAATATCTGATAGAAATCTACAAATTTAGTATAAAGATCGTATACCAAATTTATTCGTCTAGTTGTCAACGATAACTAAAAAACGTTTTTTGAGTTATCGTTGTCACAGACAAAAAGATAAATATTTTCTAAAAATATGTTTATCGAACTTCAATTATACGTATACGAAAAAGTAATTAAAAGTCTGCAAAAAAATTTAATAATTAAATTTTAGCCTTGTTAAACTTGAAACTGCTGATTGAAAGGTTGATTCAAGGTTGATCTTTTTGAGTCTGGTAAAATAACTTTTCTTTAAATTAGAATTGATACAAAACAGTTAACAATAAATACTTAAACTGATTCTTAAACTGATTTTTAAAATTGAAAGAAGCTAGAACAAATCGAGTTAATGTAAAAAAAAAGAACTTTTGATTTTGTTGCAGGATTTTGTTTCTTTGAATTAGATTTAATGCAAAATAGCAAATAATATCCTTTTTCTCCTTTCATCTTAACTATTATAATTTTATGTAACAGGCTTTTCCTCATAATTGAGAAATGTCAAATTAATTTACATCTGTGCTTCATAATTGCTAATGACACACACATTTCTTCCGACAATAATAATTTAAGTAGGAATTATAGCTATTTCTTGAAGAGAAACGAAGGACTTAAACGAATTGTCAAATGATGATAATTATTCCAATCTTGAATGAATAAAACAGCGTCGCATTAGTTTTGAACAATAAATTGAATTAATAAAGAAACTAAGCAAATGTTCGACAATAAATACGGAGAAAAGGAGCACGAATTGTTATTAAATTATGATAAATAATTTTAAGTCGCAATTGCTTTCCACTGCTCTAGCATCATTAGGAAACTTAGTCAATGCTGATATTTAATTGAAAATCTGGATTAAAATGGCTGTCCCCATTTGAAGTGCATACTAAATGGAGCAGAAATTTGGAGAAAACAGCTGATTCAATTATAGCGAGAAATTTGTTGTGAACATTATCAATCGATCTGTTATGGCAATACGGAATACGGAAAATTCATAATTTATTTTATTATAGCTCTAAGCATTAAAATTTGTTTTTTGTTCGTGCAGCATGCGTCCATTCGATGCATTTCTCTTAAAATTATAGGACATATTCATCAATTATTCTATTTTTATTTGACGAAAATTATTATTTTTATTGCAACAAAGTTTGATAATGGTAAGAATGCTTAGGACTTGCAATTGCAATCAGCTCAGATTCTTGACTCCGAAAGAGGTAATTGTAGATTCAAAACCAAGATGGATTGGCAAAGGTCCTACATTCGTTATATGTGTAAGTTATTCCCACCGGGGTCACCCCAGATATGAGGATAAGAAGCTTTCAGCATGGTGGATGGTTCTCTTCACCCTGGTGGGTACAAAAAGGGTGTGGTTTTGAATACCCCAACTGATGATGGAACTTGCTTCCCACAGGAAGGGTTGTATCGTGGTCGGTGACGGTTCTTGCGACTCAATCTTAGTCCCCATTAATGCTGTCACGGCTGCCCGTCATTCATATTTTTATCTTTGTACTTCAAGAAAAGTCAGAGAAGTCAATGTGTGATTGGTATAAAATCCTTTAAATTGACTTCATAATGATACTTAGAGAGCTGTTTATGGTTTCCCTGCTCTTTGACTGAACACGATTCAAATTTTATTATTCATCATAATATATCTTTCCTAAATTTGAAAAATCCACATTTATTTCGTAAATCAAATGCAGTTTTTGCTGCATCTTATCCTCCATCTGTGATTTCTCTAAATATATCTCAATGGTAAAAACATGCTGGTTACATTATAGAGCTTTAGAAATAATGCAGGATTATCTAATTTTATGGTAGGGATTTATCATCGAAACCCTTCATTGCTTTTTTAGAGATAATCACATTTAAATAGAATTTCTTCACAAGTACTATTACTGAGAATATTACAATCAATCATTCCAACATTACAAGAATGAGACTGTTTCACGAGATTTGGTTTAACAATCCATAAAAGTTGTAGGGGATATTTAATGCTTATTTTATAGATGGCAGCGTTTGCATTTGGGAAAAGATTATGAACCAATAAAACAATCTAACGATATACTAAGTCAGCAAACATTTAAAAGGACAACATACATAAAAATCAGCATAAAATGCGATTAACCAAACGAGAATGAACAAATTAGATCTACAGTACTGTGCGAATTAATTGGGACAAACACAAAAATTTTCACAAATGTTGTTTAATTAGTATAGGTTAACTTAAATGCACGGTGCAGCAATCTAATACAAAATATGTCCTTCTCCATCTTGAATGAGATCCTGTACACAGTTTGGCATGAATTCCACTAAATTAGAACCAAAATTCTTGATCTCGTCATCACGAAACCAAACTTTTATAGCATTCTCAATTAATTGTTTTCTTTGTTGAGCAGTTCACTTTACTCAAACGTCTCTTTACAATGCTTCACAAATTTTCGATGGGATTTACATTAGGAGAATTACCAGACCAATCCGAAACCGTTATTTTCTGTTTTTGAAAAAAATTCGTAGTTAGCTTAGAATTAGGGCATGGAGCAAGATCTTGTTGAAAGTAACCAATACCGCCAGCGAATGGTTGCATCATATGCATAATTTTATTTTCTATTATAGAAATGTATTGTTTAGAGTTCATTATCCCTTCAACTGGTACTAAGCTGCCAGGTCCTCCAGAAGTAAAATAACCCCAGAACATCTGTTTCTGAGGGTCCCTAACTGTTTGAATAAGATGTTGTTCCCTGATGGGTTCTCCACCGCTTCGCCTGACAAATCTTGGTCGAAACTCTTGCACAAGAAATGCATGATATAAATATATTACCACTGATAAAATTAAAATGTTAAACTTTTACTATTAAGGGGACGGAGGACTGTATAAAACACTTTTGCGAATCATTCACTTAGAGTTTTTTTATTGCATATGTATTAAAATATAAATAATCTCAATTTTCTTTAAAAACTTCTTTAAATGAAATATAATGTTTTAAAAAAATTAACAAAATATATATTTTCTAAAATCTTAAAATATTCCAGGTGATTTGATTTTTAATTTTTTTTTCTTTTTTTTTTATCCTTATTTCTCAATACAAATTTACTTGGAACAAAACAGTGCATAATTTTGTAACACCAATTAAGTTCAAATTTTTTAGAAATATTTTTATGCATACTTACTGACGTTTCATTAGAACTTTTTGTTTTACTGAAAGACAATTGACTTTTAACTGTCTAATACAATGTCTAATACCGGTTTTCTTTTAAAGTTTAATCGAAATCTTCATTATCTTTCTATTTAATTTCTCAAAAAATAAGACAGCTGGAGCATTTAAAAGATATTTAAATTTAATTATAGTATTTTCAGAAATGTCATAAAAAAGTACTTTTTTTTCTATAGGCCCTTTAAATATTTAGTTCATTGAAAAATACATTTCATAATGCTGTTTTAATTGAATATAAAGATTTATTTTTTAGCGGAAAGCTAAAAATAAAAATTCATGTTTTCTTCCATTTTGGCTTATTTCAAAATTCATTGCCTTCTAAATCTGCATTTTTTTACTATCCTTTCAGAAGATATGTTCTGACAATAGCATATTGGGAATAAGCTGTCGGTTTTGTGTGTGTGTTTGACAAATATCGTCCTCCTATACGAGATTCATCAGAGATTATAGTGTCTCTTTTTAAATCTGATAAAAGCCAAATGAATTAAATTAAAACCAATCCCAAGTATAGTGAGAAAGACTGTAGAACTTGTAGTTCTGAAACAATGTGTTTAATTAACCGTACTTTTAACAAAGAAAGAAACCTTCAAAGAAAATTAAGTTATGTTTTCAAAGGCGGTAACTAGATTTTACGGCTAATGGACTGAATCGAACAAGCATTTAACATTTCTATTACTCATTCTTCTATTCTTCAATGGTTACTTAATTAGTTGTATCCTGTGTTAATCAGTAACATCTTAATGGTAAAAAGTGAAAGAGACTTACAGTAAAACAATTCCGGAAGACTGAATAATATTTTTAAAATCTTAACGAATAAACTTTTAAAAATTATTTTCCTCAATGCATTATTCATTAAGAGCAAAAATTTTTTATTTGAAAAATCAAATGATATTAGTCTTAATTAATGTCTTGCTTACGTTAATCTATTAGCTAGGAAACGCGCAAAATCACAACTGAGCTTTGAGGTTCAGGTTCAAAATTAGATGCGGTTCAGTCGTATATTTTTTTCTCTTTGAAGCCTTTATTGCTTTCTTTGGGAAGTAGTATCTAATGAAATGAAAAAGTCAGAACAAATTTTTATTCTACTGAAATCTTGGAATGGTATGGAAATTAAACTAAGAATGCTGAGTTCTCGAAACAGAAATCAATTATTGAAGACAAAATTAATTAAGTTTGCAAATATATTCCCTGTCTCAGTAATCTATATTTCAAGTATAGAAAAAATATTTTGAAATTTTACTATTGGAGGCTATTTATTTTACTATTGTAGGCATTTTATGTACAAGAAGCAATGATAAAACTGTCGTTCGTTTACATCATGATACAAGTGCAAATTGAACCGGAAATTTTCTCTTCGGTGATTTTAATAAGATATTTTAGCCGGGATTCTATTGACAGACTTAGAAAGGGAAATCTTAGACATCTTTGAAAGAATGTAACAATTACTTTGAAAGAATGTAATCATTAGAAATTTTTACCCCTTCACTTGGAGCGCAAGAATATGCTGAGTTTATCATATTAATTAAATAAAAAAAGTGAAATTGGATCAGGAAATGAGAGAACGTTTTAGATTGGATTTAATATGGGTTAAATTAAGGTAAAAATTTGAAAATTAATTATGATTCAAATTATATTTTAAAATATTATTACACACAAACATCCCAATGAGCATTTTTATAACAAAATAAACTCTTAGGGGATTAATAGTTTATAAGGCATATGAACTTTATATAAATTTGGCATAAATATTGTGGCAAAGACTTCTGCAATTTTAATTAATAACTTACATATTTCGTTTTCAATTACAATGTAACTTCAATGAATAATCGAGATTGTACCTAAAAAACACATCGATAGGAATGTTGTATTATCTTCTAAGTAAGAATTACCTTTAGCAGAGGAATTTGACAAACTGTAGCTAAATGTGAGAATTCTTCGAAACTTCCACCCACTTTACGAATGCTTTAGAGCTGCAATGTGTATTGAATAGATACTTTACTCCTCCTAGGATCTCAATATAAGAAGCCATCTTCTATAGAGCCTGTGCGACTAACAAATACGGCATTCTAACAAAGTTATCTCACAATTCACATCTTCCCAAACTGAACTTTTGCATGAATCGTTGTTTAGGTATCAAAAGCTAATTTCTAGGTTTATTTTGTTTTCTTTTGTTTAAAAGCAAAACTATTTCCTTTTATGAAATAATTTTAAATAGAAATTTAAAATTGTAGAAAATTTGATCAATATTCTTAGAAATGTTTTAGGCATTGTAAAAATTTGCAATATTTTCAACATTTCATAAGTTTTAGCTAGTTTTATTCAAATTGGCAGATATTTTTTGGATATATTAGAAGACAGAATTCATATTGTAATCAAGAATGAATGGCTTTTAAAAAGTATATATGTAAATTTTATAAAGTTTTGAAAAATATCTTTCTTCCTACCTTCCATGCCTTTTGCACATGTGATAGTCGGCTTTCACTTCCACAAAACAAGGATGAAAGAAAGATGGAAAATTGCATGCTTATTTTTTTTAACCAACTATTAATTGAAACATTATTGACGATGATGTCATGTCCGCGTTACCACGAAAAGGGGGTGCAGTAGCTTCTGAGGGTAAAGATCCCTAAGCACTGGAGGGCAGAAGTCTGATTTCTAGCTGAAATGAAGATCACACACTCGCTTTCACAACCCCTTCTTACCGGGGGGGGGGGGGGGGGTCTTTTACACACCTCACAAATAGAACACAGGGTGAAGAACAACCAGGCCCGAATCAGGATTTGAATCCTGGATGCCCAGATTACGAGAAAGACCCGCGACCCTTAAGGCAGGACATCAGTTGTAGAAACATTATTGGAGTTTCAAATTAAATTAAAAAATATCATTCGAAGGAAAATAAATAACAACATCAGAAATAATAATTAAAAGAAAGAATGGGCTAATAAAGAACTTCTGAAAAGTATTATTAATACGTATCCCTCTCTGCAGAGTAAAATCATCCTAAAGGGATAGGAGCTAGTTTCGTTCATGTCAAATTGTTCATCACGTGTAAAGACAAATGTTTCTGCCATGCGATGAAGCAAATTTTCGAACCAACTAAATTTTATCCAACATTTGATGGTCTGAGTGGGCTAATTGATTGTACGAGAAGAAGTTGTCCATGTTTTAATTTTAATTTAAAGACTGTCTTCCATGTTTTAATTTTTTAATTCAAAAGAACGAGAACTAAAAACGATCATTAATCAGATATTAAGACGAAAAAATATTTAAGGTGACTCATGCCGTGAGTCGAGACGAACAAATGACTTGCGTCGATTATTCGAGGACCCACTTGACGCGGGTGTAGAAGACAGATGAATATCATAACATTTTTCAACTAGAATGTTTAACACTGACTTTGGAAGTTTCCATGTCTAAGTTCGTTACACTGCGCTATAAACTATTTAGCATACAATGTAGGAAGATATTTGTAACATGATGCAACCGTATTTAGCGTGTCATATTCATTTCTCAAAAGAATATATAATTTCCATTGCTTTATATAATTCATTCAAATCCGGCAGTATTAATACATGTCATTCTCATATTAATTTCAATTATTCAGTAGCACACTTTTGCACTCGTATTTTAATCAAAGTAAGGATACTAAAAAGAATTAATATATATACTTTTATATATACTTAGTAAAAATCTTATATGTATTGAGTTTTCATTGACTGTCTTCAGTCAAATAAACTATATTAGAAAGAGTGAAAACATTTGTATATTATAACGTTATATGTGAAAAAAAAATTGAACGATTTTTTGAACCAATAATCTGGTGATTCTATGATAAAAGAGATATTTTATTTGCATACTAATCAATTTCTGTTATTGTTTTATAAAAGAATTAAACTATCATACATTCAAGAGAAATAAAAAGAAGAATGTTAAATGTTTACTTACCAAAGTAGTAAAATGATAATAATACTTGTAGTCATTCATTTGAACTTGCAGTATCTACAAAATAAAATACGATTTTTTTTTCAAATTAATACATATTAAACATGTAGTAAGTTTAAGATAAATCATGTTATAAATTAAATAAAAGAAACTTAATTATTGCATATTAAATAGATTTATATATTGCAAATACTAATTTGAAATTTACAGACTTTCTCCATACTTTATTGACTTTTAAAACGGTTATAATCACCTTCGAATCAAAAATTTTTATTTTCTTATATGTTATGAAAATTAAAACTCTGCAGAAATTATATGTGGCGTTTTTGGAGAAAAAAATTGATTATTTTATTAAAAAAAATAATGCTCTAGAAGTGTTCTTAATAATGATTCAACCTCTGACCTTTTTTTAAATATTTATGACTAGAATACATTGTAATTTTCCAAGAAAAACTTAATAAAACTATTACAAAAAATTAGACTATTGAAAAAATAATTAGTATTTTTATTTTTTATAGTTTCCACTCATATACAAAAACATTTGTTTTTCAAATGCTTGGAAAACAAGTTTTTTCTTGTTGAAAAAATGAAAGAACGTTAAGGATTATTTACTTTATTATTTTGGCTTTAGACTTTTTATACTTTCAATAAGATATTCAATTATTTTTTTATTCTCAATTTGCTTTTTTTTATCACTTTGATCTTATTAGTAAAAGTCCATGTTCTTATCATTGTGAAAGAGTGGCTTTTCTTTAAAAAAATCTTGAGACTAAATTTTTCAACTTGCATTTCCCGTTTATTTTTGTCGATGCTATAATTCATTATTCATTAGAATTTTTTTTTTTGAAAAATGCCTTTTTTAAACTGTTTTACGAAAAAAAATTCAGGTGTTAAAAAAATGAAAAAAAAAATTACACATTTGAATAGGATGGATTTAGATGTATTGACTTTTAATAAAACCATAATATGCATACTTTATATTATTAGGTGCTTGCATGTATTTTGGTCATTTTTTTCATTTTAAAAAGATATTTATTGATAAATATATATCAATAAAAATATACTCCATCATTTTCTACAACTTCTCCCATTTTTGTGCAATAAGTCTTGCAATTGATTGTCGTCGAATTATTTTAATCCTCGAAGCAGTTCTTTGTCATTGACATCAGAATCAACACTCTTAAATCGTTGAGATCGAAACCGACATTTGGGATATGACGGAACAGCATAACCGCAAGTTTCTAAAAGTGTCTGATGGGTGTCCGTAGCAGATTTCTTCAAATCATAAAAAAAGCATTGAATGTCGAAGGTGCAATTTGGAGCGTTCCATTATTGGGGTCATTATGCACTGAATTACTCAATACTAAATTGAAACTTTTCGGAAGGATAACAATAAAGTAATAGTAAATTGGTAAAACTCAAAACCATTGTCTTTTATATAGATACTTCGCATGTTTACCAATATATGCCGCTGATTAATATGCATACAAGCATCTAATAAAAGCAGCATTTTAATTTATACATTATAATAATAAACATTAAAGTTATCAATACATATATTATATGTAAATTCAAATTTATTTCTCAAAATTTAGCATAATGCTTGGATTTTAGAATACAGTACCGATAATTCTTTTAATCTTTAACAAAAAAAAAAGTAAAGGAAGAATTAACTTCAATGAATTACTATTTAATTATAATAACTATCAATTTACTTTTTCACAAATTGCAAAATTTAACATAGTAATTAGACAGGATAATATCCTTAAGACAGGATAATTTCAATTAGAATTAATAATAGCAAAATAGCACATTCACAAAGTGTGAAGTGTTTGTTCCGTGATCGCAATTATAAGAACAAACATTTGTAATTACAACAAAGATAAATTCAGTGTTTCTCTATTTTGTTATAATGTGCTCTATAAAGGAGATCAAATTAGAAAGAAGAAAGTCTTGTTTTAACACGGAGATTTTACTAGAAACTTTCTTACAACTTTCATGTAATGAACGCTGATTTTTCGCGCTTTATTGACTGCTAATTAGAATATATTGCTACAACTGCGGACAAAGAATCCATCCTAATTCGGCAAATAGCAGTTGTGAAAAGAAGAAGAATTAATCTTGTTGTGATCAAACAAATTGAAGCGATTACGAGATTAAATATCTCTGAGACTTTTGAGAAAGAATCGTTTGCAATTTCGTTTAATATTTTTGAAATTCTGAATATGATTTTCGAAAATAAAAAATAGCGAAAAAGATTATTTAAATCCCAAGAATAAGAAAAATCATTATGTTGAGCAAACATTCTTTTTATTTATAAGCATTTTATCCATGAAAACCGAAGATCTCGTATTTAAATCTTTGGTGCATGATAACTTTGTAATTATGATTTATAGTTGAACCATTGGTACATAAAAGATTGTAGTTATGATTTATAACTAAATATTTAGCGTAACCACATCTTTATCATCGTAAGTTATAGTTAAAAACTTGATGTATGATAACTTTGCCATTAGGATTTATAGCAAAAAATTTTGGCATATGACAATGTTGTTATGATTTATAGCTGAATCATTGGTGCATAA
>JAPMOR010010573.1:0-30449 GCA_026543865.1 Argiope aurantia | reverse complement strand
GTGTGTGTATGTGTATTATGTGTGTGTATGTGTATTTGGTGTGTGTATGTGTATTATGTGTGTATGTGTATTATGTGTGTGTATGTGTATTATGTGTGTATATGTATTATGTGTGTGTATATGTATTATGTGTGTGTGTATGTGTATTTGATGTGTGTGTGTGTGTGTGTGTGTGTATTATGTGTATATGCGTATTATGTGTATGTGGATTAGGTGTGTATGTGTATTATGTGTATGTGGATTAGGTGTATGTATGTGTATTATGTGTGTGTATGTGTATTTGGTGTGTGTATGTGTATTATGTGTGTATGTGGATTAGGTGTGTGTATGTGTATTATGTGTGTGTATGTGTATTTGGTGTGTGCATGTGTATTATGTGTGTGCATGTGTATTATGTGTGTGTATGTGTATTATGTGTGTGTATTTTGTGTGTGTGTGTGTGTGTGTCAATCAGTTTGGAGTTCTATTGCTAAAACCTATTGATGAAGAATTACCAAATTTAACAAAAATATAGTTTAAAGTAGACACATGAATGAAATTCAATTCGCTTTCTCGATGAAATATTTAATAAAATATTAATATGATGAAATATTAATTTGAAATATTTAAGAATGTAATTATTTTTCATTTTTAAAAGTAGAAGACAAAAGTTTCGGTGAAATATCTGTATAATTTACATGCAAAATCAGAAAATAAAAATACAGTACCTTGGTAATTAAAAGATCGGTTAATCGTATTATGATGTCATAGGAATCGACTCCATTAAAATGGTATATGCATCAAATTAACACTACAAGAGTAATACTTATAGGAAATACGTCTCTTCTGCCTTTCAGAAAGTGGTCCGAAAATGGCCAGTGTGTTAATACATTGCTGGCATACGATTATATATTATTTAAATCTCCCTTTCGTTAAAGAAATGTTTAGTATTTTTTAATATTAATTATGTTAACTATTTCCTAATGATTATAAATAAATCTATATTTCAATTATCATATAATAGTGTTAAATTTTAAACAGTATATAAAAACCGATCTAAAATAATTTTATTTAAAAGCCGCTATTTAATTATGTATATGTTACCGTGAAAGTACAGAAATCAGCTAATCTGCACATTAACTAGGGTGATCCGTTAAAGTGCGGAAAAGTGTTGCAATCCTCAAATTATGAACGCCGAATTATCTAGGTAATCAACAAATTACCTAGATAATCTGCGCATTACTTACTAACACACTCTTTAAAGTGAAAATAAGATTATTCCTAGAACAACAGCAACGTTTCTTTACGCTTAAAATAAATTTGGTTTACTTATTGTATGATATCTAAAGAATCGAATTAATACAATCGAACAATCAATACGTTAGTTGATAGAATCAATCATCAATCAATTGAAAAACATTCGATATAAAGAATCAAATGGTTTAAAATATTATTACAATTAAGGAAAATGACATAATATTGACATAATATGACATAATGACATAATATTTATTTATTTTTCCATAGCAAAATATTATCATTTGAATTATTCGATAATCACACGATCGTTTTGTCAATAAAAACTATTATATTTTGAATCTTCACAAAAGGGGTTTGCAAAGAAGCTTTTCTTCATTTTACTCACCAATTCTGCGCTTGCTTGCAAATTTGGGGCTAAATTTTCTGCTTTTTGAAAAAATTACAACGGAAATTCAAGTGCTAATAGGAAGAAACAAATTTAAAAACAGAATTAGTTATGCTACGCACTGGCAGTCGACGCAAATTATGAGAAGTAAAAGCAACCGGTGACGGCCAGACGCTGGCGAAACCAAAATAAAAGCTGAGGGAGAGGCGGTAGAAATAAGAAAAAGAAATGAGAGAAACATACATTTGAACTTTAATGATACGGAAGCCGCTAATGTGCATATTACTTAGTTAAAATGAAGAAAACTCTTAGTTCCGCATTTTAACGGAGCAAATCAGTTCATCTGCTCATTAGCTAGTAAATCTGCACATTAACGGCTGTCGAGCTATAACTGTAACATATATGTATTTGTTGAAAGCTTTGCTCACTTATGAGGATACACTTTTATTCTGATTTCTTCTAAGAAAGTGAACATTTTAAATTAAGAAATTTTTGTCAGATTTTATACAAATTATATAAAGAAAAATCACTATCATATATTTTTTTGATCCTTTTTGCTTTTCCTTTCTTGCTGAAGACTGTAGTCAACTCATGCCAAACCAGCAGTATTTTGTTTAAAATTTTGGCACCAGCCCAAAAAAACATTGTATCGTTTTTTTAAATCGTGAAAAGTAATAATATCGTTTTTGAAATTTTATTTATATATAACACCGAGAAATTTTAATCTGAATTGTCTGAAAAATTTTTCTTTTGGAAAACGGCGAAGCTCCGACGCTGATGTTTAAAATATATTCTACGTTAATTAAGTTTTGTTAAGTATGTATTGCAAGATCCTAGCCCTATTATTTTGTTGACAAATGCTTTATCATATATCAAGGCACAACTACAAATAATTTCGAATTTTTGTTTTGTTTCTCTTGCAGAATATAGTGAAAAATATCTTATTTCTTTTTTTTTATTTCCCAATATTGCATAATTCAGGGTGATACAATTATGGGAATTATATCATAGTTTTTAATTCTTTAATGCCTAACTCGTAATGAAATAAAAATTTCCTTTCATAATGTTTATTAGTATTGTTTTGACATACAGAATCTGCCATAAATATATGCAAATTTCAAAACAAGTACTTTAAAAAATAGCGAATAGCTATGATTTATATATTATTTTTGAAGGTTGTGAGACTTAGGACTTACCCTGTACTATAATCACATTAGAATTTTTAAACCATAAATAAAAATTGATATTTGATTACAAATATATAATTTAATAATTCTTATTATGGTATGAAAATTAATGGTAAAGTGGTTACGGCATGTTCGATTGAAGGAAAAGCCAAAAATTTAAATATCAAAAAGTTTATTAATAAAATATTAAAAATCAACCATTATATATATATAAAAAAGAATGCTCTAGGAGCTGGCGCTGCGGAATGCCATAATATGTTGATGCGAGTTTTTATAATAGAAAAAGATGGTGTTGCCACAAGCTTAACAAATGCGTTGAAACAATAAAGCAAACAGCCACCGTTCGGCACCACAGGATCATAACGTATCTTTGAAAAAAAATTTGCAAAAAATTCTTGGCAAATTTTTTCTTAAAAATTTGCTTGTTGCAATATCCGAAATAGAATGTGCATTTCAAGATTTTCTAGTCTCTATATTATAGAAGCAATATTTTTACTTGGAGTATTTCCAAATTTGAACTATCCGTATTTATATTATTTTAAATCTATCTCTAATTTTGTATGTATTTGCCAATTTTTTTGAGTTTGTATTTCATTCATAGATAAATTAATACAAAATTATGTTTGAAACTTTTTATTTTTTAATTGCATTTTGTAAAAGAACCATACTTTTCTTTTCGGGGAACTTATTCCAGTTACATAGTACACGAAACTCTTATTTTCCAATTTTGAAAGAAATAGAGCATTATATATTTTCATCATATTTTGCATTATTTTATGCTTGATATAAATATAGTGAAATAATAAGCAGAAAGGTAGAAATTATTTATTTTACAACTGATAAAACTACATTAATATTTCACCCTTTTTTACAAATAACATGTATATGAAAGGAGATAGATAAACCCTCTTTTTACATCAAAAGCTCTTTATATTTATTGATTCGTTTCGTATTTACATTTGAAAACTGACATGGAACTTAAATTATATTTATTTTAAGGATGATTCTTATTTCTTTAAGATCAAAATATCTATATTTTTTCTCTTAGAAACGGATGGTTGTTTTCGAAAATTTCTTGAAAATAGCTGAGTTTATAGAAGAATTATTTTCAGTTCGCAATGATGAAGAACTCATAAAAAAAATATTACGAATGTAATGTATCAAAATTTTTACTCATGATATATAAAAAGATCATAGAAATAATAGATAAACATTTTTGTACTATAAATATCGCTAGACACTTTATAATATAAACATATCAATGACTGAACAGATGTTTTTTCCACTAAAATGATTTGGTTATTGATGTGATATCCAAAATTTTAAAAATATGGAATCTTTTAAAATATTTGCCAATTGAATTACAACTTTTGATAGTATGAAAAGACATCAGAATATTTTTATATCAAAAATATGCATAGTTGAAATTACATAAGAGAAGAAAATATTTTCAATTGCACTGCAGAATCATCATGTCGACAGTATTTATCAATGCAGAAACGATATGTTCGTAAAATTAAATTGCATTTTAAGAGAATATGATGAAATCAGTTTTTAACTTTTAAGATTTTATTTAAAAAATTTGTAAATATGTTATGAATTTTTATTCACAATTATACCTTAGAAACAAGCGCGTGGGTTGTTCAGCTTCCCAGTTTTTATCCTCAAATTCATTTTCCTCTTCTCATACTCCTGTGATCAGTAAATGAAGTAGATATTTTATCATTTCTTTTATGATTGTACTTTGAAGTTTGAAATTGTTCTTAAATCGATTTAAAATATTTTATATTTGTATTTCCATTCTATTGCTAATGAATCAAAATCTGTAATTTTATATTTCAAATTGTTTATCAATGAATACTGTTACAAAACTGTAACGTTGCTTCGCAGCACGGCTAGTCAATCACTGGAAAGAGTGTTTTACGATCAACTCTGTTGTGTGATGATCGGCTGCCGTGTCAGTGTTATCAGAGCTTGGCGACAAACTAAGCAATCATTTGGCCACTTTGCGACGAATTTAGCGAATTTGGTGATAAAATAGATATTATTGGAATACGTGAATTTTAGAGAATCAACCAATAAGAACCGAGATATGCGTGATTGGTCCAGGACATTCTTTGTCGACTTCCAGGAACTATAAAAGGCCGACAATCTCAAGCTATATTTAGTGATCAACGAGTCGTAGTCGTGAATCTAGTCGTCGAAAGGATAACGAAGCAACGGTGAAATAGTCCAGCGTTGTGTGGACCTCAAGCGATTGCTGAACTGAGCTGCGTGTCGAGCCCTGGTGTTTATTGAGAAAGTAGCATCGAGTCCTTTGAGGAGTAGCCAGTCGTGTAGTAATATGTCGACAATTGGATACAGCTAAAGCAAGGAGACAGTGGAGAATTGCAGCCGTTTGGATAAACACTAGAGTGAAACTAAGAAGATTCCCTCTCATGCTGAATTCTCTCTGACCGCTTTGTGTGCTGTGATTGTTATAACTACCGAATACTACTTGTGGGCTACTGTTTGTTGAAGTATGCTTCTGTGTGTTGCCCATGTTCGTCTCGGCTGTATATATTTGTCATCATTCTATTAGTGTCTTCGTGTTTAATAAAAGTCATCTTTCGATATTGAAGCCAGCTGATTGTTTTTACACCTTACACAAACTACAAGCTAACCCAATGAATTTACGGACTTAGTAGTGGAAAGGAAGTAATCCTTAACAATACTGTATTAGAGTTACTATCACTATCGTGATTAATCTCCCTTCCTAAACCCTGATGGCAGTACATTCGCGTAGTCTTGAAAATTATGCAGAAAAGATTTATTGCTTGCTTGGTAGTCAAGAAAAGTAGTAGACGTTCACGTGGCGTGTGAGCGATGAATAGCTCACGAGGAAAAGCAGAGGAAACTTATTTTAACAATCACGCGGAAACTCAACGAGTTTCTTTAAAAATAGTAGTTTATTTAGAAAATAATTTTTATTGACTTGAAGAAATATTCGTAACCGTGATGTGGAAGTGCTTATCGGAAATTGTATAAAAATAAGAAGTGCCTCGATGTGAAAAAATGGATGAGTAGTCAAGAAAACTGTTTCCAGATTTTTCTTGCGTAGAATGTTCTATTTTTCGCAAACAGGAGCACAGGATATGTGTTGACGAACAGTGCCGAAATATTTCGTTAGGGAAATGTCCCCTATATTCGACAATCACATTCACATAATTTTCATGCATGTTTTAATTAAAGTGAGTTTAGAAGAAGTACAACATGAGAAAAAAATTATTGGCGAAAATCTTGCAATTTCTGAGCTATCCATGAAGAAAAATAAATAATAAAATCTTCACTATAAATAAAGAAAACAACAAAAATAGTATGCATGGTTTTAGTAAGCATTTTATTTTTAAAATTTTCTAATAGATTATTTTTAAAATTCTAATATTCTTTTTAAATGTTGGATAATACACTGGTGTGCAAAATTTAAGCAACAATGCAAATTTTAAGCAGATAGCCATGAAATTGCAGAAAAGGAGTTCTTGCGATCAGTACAATGAACGCGTAATTCAAGAGAAAGGTCATGCGTATGCAAATATCAAGAACAAAACGTCATAGGCGACGTGAGCGTACGCAAAACACGTGTGGAAGGCGCGCGCAGCTCAACACTACAATAAAAGGAAGGACGGAGACGCAATTAAAGACATTCGCTGCAAGTGCACGTGAGTTAATTCGGGAAATATGGCTAGCAGAAATCACTTGGACGATTTCACACGTGGAAGAATGATCGGAAAGCTGGAGGAGGGGCGTAGTGTGACCAGTATAGCTGAAGAGTTCGGAATCAACAAAAGTGTCGTTTCGCGCGCTTGGAAAGCCTTCCAAACCACAGGTACAGCTGTGAGAAAGGTTGGTGGTGGCCGCCCCAGGAAAACAACTGCAGTGGATGACCGACATATCGTCCTGCAAGCGAAAAGAACCCGAAACCAGTCAGCAAGCACCATTGCTCAGCAACTGTGTGCAACAACGGGGCGACAAGTATCGCGTTTTACTGTGTCCAGACGTCTTCACAAAGGTGGCCTATTCGCCCGCCATCCTGAACGCTGCATCCCTTTGAGAGTTTCCCACCGGCGGCACCGTTTCGAGTGGTGCAGGGAGCACAAAAACTGGACATTTCTTCAATGGAGTCGTGTCCTCTATACAGATGAGAATCGTTTTAGTGCCACAAGCGATTCCCAAGGCCAGTTGATTTGGAGAGAGGTCGGGACACGGTTTCATCCCAGTAACATCACGAAAAGAGATCGTTTCGGTGGTCCTGGAGTTGACGTCTGGGGAGGCATTATGATGAACGGGCGGACTAAGCTCCACGTTTTGGACATAGGTTCTGTAACTGGAGATCGCTATTGTCAGGAGGTGATCCTTCTCCATGTGCGTCTGTTCCGAGGTGCCATTGGATCAGACTTCGTTTTTATGGATGACAATGCACGTCCACACAGGACTCATGCTGTTGCGGAGCTCCTGGAAAGTGAATATATCACTCGAATGCATTGGCCGGCGTGCTCCCCTGATTTAAATCCAATAGAACATGTGTGGGATGCTTTGGGGAGACGCCTTGCTGCACGATTACATCTCCTCCTGGGAACACCCGACAACTTAAACAGATGCTGATTGATGGACACTCTTACCTCAAGAACTGTTGGACAATCTGGCGCTGAGTATGGGGAGACGGTGCGAAGCAACCATTGCAGTAAGGGGAGGGCATATCCCATACTAAGGAACATCTGCTTGCTGTTCTTCCTCTTGGACAGACAATCACGTGTAACGATACTATGAGTTCAATAAAGCCTTTTATTGTTTGATTCCATACTGTATGCATTGTATTCATTTCTGCGCAACTATGCTTTCGTCATTCTTTCAGAACAAAAGGCTGTATCTCAATTCTGAATTTCATGTCTCTCAGATGATTTCTCGTGAAGTTATGGCAAGAAACATAACTGTTGCTCAAGTTTTGCACACCAGTGTAAATCTCTTTGCGAAAATCATATTTCATTGCTATTGCAGTTTTGCGTATTTCATTGCAGTTTTGTTTTTTTTTAGTTATATTAACATTCCGTTTTAAGGCAACAATATGTCTATTTTGGAACGGGCATAGTAATTTTCAACCACGGTTAGATAACGAGGAGGGCACCTGAGCTGCCATACACCCTCCAAATTTCCACACCGTATCACCGGGAGGACATATGGCCCTGCCGGATTTAGCGTGCACCAGACCGTCTTAAAAGATGGTTCTTTGATGGAATCTGGTGTAAAAAGCCTGAAACCCTCCGGTTCCGAACCCAACCTTACCACCAAGCCACTGCGGCTCTGATTCTCAGCAAGTAAACCTAGAAATATGTTTTTGATACCAAAGCAAAGATTCTTGCAAATATTTCAATTATGACCTTTGGTATGTCAGACTGTAAATGGTGGGATATTTTTATTAGAATGCAATATTTGTTAGCCGCACAGGCTCTATAGAAGATCGCTTCTTATATTGAGACCATAGGGGCGAGATATGGAAATTTTTATGTTAGCTTATGAATTCATTATGAATTCATTCACCGATATTTCCTGATATGATTAAAGAGGCGATTAAACATTGACATGAAGATACCGCCAGAGGGAAAGTACTTCAAACCTACAAATAAGATGGCAGCTCGATGGCATTTGGTTCTCGCTTCCGTAACTAAGCTCTAAATATTTTTATGTTGATCGTTATGATATACAGAAGCTGGTAAAATTTATGTTTTTTTAAATCTTTCTTAAGTCATTAATCTTTATTTATGTTTTTTACAGATGTCTGGGTTCTGTTGGTAAAAAAAAACACCTCGAAATTAAGTTTCATTAGATTTTGAATTTTTTTTTTAAATTCTTTTCCTCTTACTCCATAAGGTACTGGAATATATAGAACAGAACATCCTCTCATACTCCCGTATACGTAACCATTCTGTTCACTAAACTGTTTGATGGACATGTAATGGGAATTTTATGAAATTAAAAATTATTTTCAATAAAAAAACAATAAAAAATCTTTATACAGAATTTACAAACGTATGAGAAATAATTATAAAATGAAACAGTTTACAAAAATTTTCAACTTTCAAAAATTAAAGAAAAAATATTTGGAATAATAATATGTTGAAAGATGAAATTCATATTTCTAAAAACTCCCGCAAAAGTGTCGTCACAAAATCCATATTCTTAGCGTTTTTATGGATATTTATGAAGTATACTGTGTTTTTAAGAACATGTTTAACTTTCTTTTTTTAAAAAAAATATTTTCTATGTTTTTTTATAAAAATTTATAAATATCGTATAAACTTTTAAACGCTGATTTGTTTAACCTATTTCCAAACCTCTACTCATTATTTGTTATTTTTCCGGTTTACATTTTTAGAACATAATGATGCCATACATTTTTATATATTTCTTTCATACGTTTATGTGAGACATCAAATCTCGTTAAAATATCAGTTTCAATTTTCCGAAATTTCTTAGAAACATATTATCTTGCATGCTAGAATAGATTCACTTCTGAGATATTAAAAACTTCGCAAATTAGTATGAAGTGAACCACTCGTGCATCGAGTTACGGAGTTTTCTAAATATAGACTATATTTACGTCAGAGGGAATTAATTTAAAAGACAAAAAGAATCACTTGCACAAGTATTAATTTCTTTGATCTGAATTGACATAGTAATAATCCAAACAATACTTGTCATCTAAATAGGATTTAAAATAACTCCGTTGACCAAATACAAGTTTTCATAATACATGTTTTGATTTTCATCTATATTTATATACTTTATTTACATGCAGTAGGAAGCGATATCATTTATTCATTTTCTGTTTGAAATAATTATTAGTTTTTAAGTTTCATTTGACTGATTCTGTACTAAAATCTTTTAATTATACTTGAAACATTGGATTGGTTCGATTGATTTCAATTATTTATATGGAGAAGAATAAGATTAAAAAAAAACAATTTTATTTATTTCAAACTATGAAGTAAAGAATAAATAAAAATAATATAGATTTAATTTTAAATATAAACATCATCATTAAATTAATTAAAATAGGTTCATGAATTTATTAATCATATATAAGTTTCCGGAATTTTCTAAAACAGGCGACTTTACTCAGCTTTGCAATTAAATATTTAATAATTAAAGAGAATTAGTAAAAAAAATGAGTAGAAAAATTTCGTCTGCATGTATTTAATTTTGCATTTAGATATAAAGAAAGACAGTTAATTAGAGTTTTTTTTTTGGTATTAGTAAGAGTTTCAGAAATTTGTAAAAAAATGTACTAAAAAGGTTCAGATTTGTTACAGATGTTTCTTTAAATAGTTTAAATTGAAAATATTTTATTGATTTTTATTGAAATAAAATGAAGTTTTTTAATAAAAGCATTATTCTTTAATTTTCAATACAATTTTTTTAAAAAAAATATTCCATCAGTTTAATTTATGAGAAAAAAAATTCATACTGATAATTCATTCTAAGTTTTGTTATAGAGTATCCTGATATATTTATAAAACACATCAGATCAGAAAATTATTTTAGTTATAAATAGCATTATGGAAGGATCTTTCGAACTTATTTTCTGCATTAAATCATTTTCACTGGAAAAAGAAGCAATTTCATCTTCTAAGAATAATAAATAAGAACAAAACTTCTTTTCTTTGACAAAATTGGTCTTTGTCATCATGATATATTATTTGAGATTCCTTGTAAATTGAAAGAATTGCATAATTTATTGTCTGCTCAATCAGGAAAGATCCATCCAGGATTTTTATGCATTTGTTTTGATCGTTGGGATAAATTATTGATGGAACGCAAACAGTCGATAATTTATTGTGATATAAAACTTCATCTTTATTTGAGTGCTTTTATTCTTTATTTTTATCATAGTAATTGACTAATTGTCTTTGATATGATGTGCTAAATGAGATGCATGGTAGAAGTTTATCCATTATTCTCCAAGGTATAATAAGTAACTTTCAACAAAATACTATCCGCCTTTGGAGACCAGGTGTTTCTCCAGAATTGAAAGTTATTAAAAAATCCAATGACATGTTTGTCTTTTTGTATAATGTGATCTTCATCTTTACTTAAGCAAAATATTATTAGCACATTTATAACTTATTTTTAAAAAACTTTAACAACATTCGATTCCTTTTGCTGCGTTTTTACCCTGATTTTCTGTTTACACCCTTATATATCCAAATATATGACAGAAGAAAGTGCAGATTTAAAACATAAGCGCAATTTAAAATGCTTTCACCATTGTTTGATTCTGAAGTTAAATCTTAATTAAAAACAGCAATAATTCAAAACATTTTAATTAATGACATGCTTTATATTCAATAACATGCTGAACATGGAAAATTGTATCTCCATATATTAATCACCAATAACAGAAAAAACACAATGTTAAATATAAGTAGCAGTAATGACAACGATTCGATATTCATTTGAATAATGGAATAGGTTATTGTAAAATATGCTTAAAATTTTTTACTAAGCTATTAAAAATAGATTTGAACTTTAAGGAAAAAAATGATATAATAGAAAAGATAATTTTTCGAATTTTAAGATGATGTAAAAGTCACTTTCTGTGAAATAGTATTTTCGAAATTTATTATGGGTAAATGGCGAAAGTTCGCAATATTTAAATTAAATAAAATTCTAATTAATGTTTTGAAAAATCTCTTTGAGGTGCACATTTCCATTCTCTAAAGTATGTAAGTGAAATGTCGCAACTCCAAATCAAATGGCCTGCATGTAGTATGCCATCTCCTTTTTTTTAAATTATAAAATTTATTTTTATATATAATTTTATTTTTGTTATTATAAAAGATAGAGATAAAGGAAAATGTGAGTATGTTTACTGGCGCTTCACAGATAGACTGTTTTACTTTAGTTTAGTTTAGTTTAGTTATATTAACGTCCCGTTTGAAGCAACACTAGGGCTATTTTGATACGGACCTAGTAATTTTGAATCGCGGTCAGATGACGAGGACGACACCTGAGCTATCACCTCCTTCTCCACACCACACCACACCAGTGGGAGGACGTTTGGTCAGGACGGATTTAACGTGCAACAGACCCCCTTACACGACGGTTCTTCGGTGGAATCGGGTCTTGAATCTGAAACCTCCGAAGCCGAGACCTTATCACCAGGCCACCGCGGTACCTGTTTTACTTGAAGAAACAAATATAGCACGCATATATATTGGGTAGTTTGAAAGTGCATTTTTTGTAGCTTTTTAAAAAACTTTATTTAGTAAAAAATCGTCGCCTTTTTTTTAGATGTATACACCATAATTTCTAAAACTATTATGCGAAAAAATCATTTTTGTAGCATTTTAAAATTAAAAAAATAATCTCCTTTTCGTTAAATTTTTTTATTCTTTTTTTTAAAAAAAAGAATAGCTTTTATAATTTTCAACACCTTGTCATATATTTCCTTTTTTTTTCAGCTACTGGAAATTACAATTAATGCTACGACTTCTTTACATAAAAGAAAACATTTATTGAAAGCTTAACACATACACACATAGAGTCCAAGTACAAAACAAATAGAAAAAGATATGGTACTGGATCTAAACAGTTATTTAAAAGACATTGTACTGAAGTGGAACAAATGCAGTTATATCAAAAATATACAAGCAATTTAACACGCACAAGCATAAAAGAAAAAAAATTAAAAAACGACAAAAAAAATATGGGGCTGTGGCACTATTCTCAAAATACATTGTAGAGGAGTAGAACAGATACTGCTATCACAAAAAAATTATAAGCAATTTATACAGATGGATAATTCTACTGTTGCAATGTCTACAAAAAAGAGCCTTTATTAACAATGCAGATGCAGGCAAATTGCCATAGAGGTTGGTGAAAGGTAGCTATAAACATTTCATCACATATTTAATGGCGAAATTTTTCCGTCCTTCCTTGAATATATAGTTAATATAGATATTAACTATATGGGTATATAGTTAAGGGAGAAAGATACTACTTGTCATCAAAAAGGGAACGAGGAATCAAAAAGAGAAATTACGTTATCGCTGAAGGCAAAAAGGCAATTTAAAACTATATACCCAGACATTAATTCTGACAGACTCAGTTTTCAATTTCACTTTGATGTACTAGGTTTCTACTCCATTAGGTAGAATTATGATTTCAATAAACCGATCAGGTATAAAGTGTTAAAAATTATACAGCTTTAATATCGGTCATTATTTGGTGTTTAAAATATTTTGTTATGGGCAACTTGAGCAGAAACTTATGTATAAGGGATTTAATTATTATTAAATCCAAATGCCATTGTCGGGAACCAGCTGGTCACAAAAAATGGCGTGTTTAAAGAAGAACATAATGACATTTTTTATGATTAATTTAAAATTATAAAAATTAAATAATTAAACTAACTAAGTAAACTAATAAAATAAATAAATAAATGATACAGTTGAGATTGAAAAGTTTTATTGACACTTTTCAGACTTGATTTTGAAAATGCATTAAATTATTACTTTTGTTACGCAAATATTAATGTATGAAAATTTAACTTGAAATAATTGAGTTTTTATATGATGCACGACAATTGGAGATAGTATTTTATTTGATTTTACTATATTTAGAGACTTAAAGCCCTATTAATTAAAAGTCCTAGTACCATTTAAGAAATTTCAAAATTTACTTCAAAAAGTTTGGAACTTCTCTTATTCTCAAAAGCGAAGAAATTGAAATAAATGTATTTATTTATTTAAGGATAAGAAAATAACCTTATTTTTCCTTTTTCAGTAATTGAAAATTAAATAAAATCTGAAAGTATGCGTTTTAGAATTCACTACCCTTAAAGAAAGTCTTATATTTTTTTGGATTATCCAGAATTTAGAATTCAAAATACTAAAGGAAGTGACAAGCATCTCGGAACTGTTCAACATTCATTTGATAGAAATTTCAAAATTTAGTACAAGAAGTTTTGAAAACTTCACTTATTCTCAAAAAAGTAGAAACTGAAATAAATTTATCAACTTAAGGTTAAGAATCTAACCTTACTTTTCTATTTTCAGGAACAAAGAACTGGATAAAATTTCTAAAGATGCTTCTTAGAATTTACGAATTTCAAACACAGTGTTAAACTTTTGTGAAGCATCCAAAATTTAGAATTCAAGACACTAAAGTAAGTGACAAGTATCTCGGAACAGTTCAACATTATTCCACACTGAGCAGTTTAGCAGCGCTATTACGTTTGTTGACTTCGTAATTTACTAAATCTGTGACGGAACCAGACGAGGTAAACTGACGCTACTAATTGAAACTCCGTGCGTGAACTGCATATTCGGAATTTGGTGAATAGATGTACGTATAACCATGGCATACATATGCTAAATAGGTTGTTGAAGTAATCTTGCTGTGAATATCTAGTTGTTAGAATGTTTTGCGTTGGATCACGTTGGAGTTTATTGTCCTGGATTTTGGCAATTATTGAATTTGAATGGAAATGACTATGAAGGGTGTTAATTTCATGGAAAGGCAACAAATAATACAGAAAAGTTTCCGTATTTTGATTTAATCAGTGAGTCTTCAGATGCTTTTTAAGCAGTGTTCTTTTATCTGGAGCGATTTAGAAATTTTGTCATGTTTCATTTAGTAATGAAATGCAAACCAAGAGGGTTGTTTGTCTTTTATCGTTTTAATTATAAATCAGGGAAAGGAAAACTGGGAATACTTTCAAAATAATGCCATTTGAATAGTTAGATTATTATTATGGAATTTGAACCTTTGCTACTTAATCAAATAATAAATTTCTAAGGATTAATATTGTATAAAAATTAAGTTAGCAGTATTGTCTTCCATGAACGGTTCTACTTTTAATTACAGCAGTGATAGATTCTCAATTTTAGAAATAGAAGATCGCATTTTCAAAACCAGATTCAAATGATGAATCATATTGTAAAAGAAATTGATGGATTTTATATTATTTCAGGGTTTGGTAGTTACAATAGTTGGAATTTCGAATCAACGGGGATTTTTTTTACCCCTTTGCACTCAGAAAAAAAAATAAGATGCATAATTATCCACTTAATGCAAAGACTTGTTTATTGCTCCGAAAAATAAGTATATGTAATTGTTTTAAGTTACATTCTCCCGTCTAATTAATTTACATCTTCTTACTACTTTGCAGGTATTTTTAACAATTAAAATTAAATAAGTAAAACGTCAAAATGCTGCACCCTCTTGAATGGTGAGTAAGAGTCACTATCCGACTGCAAAGGGTTAAACTTCATCCAGTGTTATAGATTGTGCTGGTAGCTCTATTTTTTTTAATTAGTGCTTAGAGAATTAACTAATAATTCAATACCGAAACTTTTAAAATATTGTACCTTATTAGCATAAGATATAATCCGATATTCCCACGATGTTATTCGACATTCTGAATGAATTCCAGCATCGTGAAAATATCGTAACAATGCTGTTCGGCATTTTGTGCTAATATGGAATAGTTTTAATAGGATTTATAACCATAAGTAATTTAATTTTTAAATTTAAAAATAGAGTTCGATAGAATTGAGATGGAAAGGAGTGAAACATATATTAAAGAATTTTTCTCTACAATCATGAAATAGCCATACTAAATAATGCATGCAATATTGATTAATTTTAATCACCCTCATATTCGAGTCTAGATTACAGACGTTTTAAGATAAGCATCATTATCTTATTAACTATAAAAATTAACTAGATTCTTATTATTTAAAAGATGCGTTTTCTCGCCATTAATACGCTGGCTGAGAAAAGATGGAGTGAACAAGAGTGAAATTATATAGAAATGCAGGGTGATTTGTAAGTTTAATGGTATTTTGTCTGTCATAAGAAATACACATGCTTTGAATACATCTAAATGTTTCACATAAGTAATCTCTATCTCCATCTAAAAATTTGTAATCAGCAATAAATTTGATTTTGAAATTTTGATGTCAATGAAAAAATATTGCAATCTGTAAGAAATTCGAAATCGTGAAATATTTCAATGTTTAACAACTTCTTGAGAATGGAAAATTTATTTTTTGAAGTTATGCACATTTGATAACTAACACTAGAGATCCAAAAAAACCATAAGATAGACAAATGAAATTTGATTTTTTTGTAGGTACCAAAATTGACGATATGAGTCGATTGTATTAAGAGGTGAATTTCATGAAAGGGGATGCGTGTTTCGCTGCTGTTTGAATTCCCTCCATTGCAGCCGGAATGTGAGTTTTCATTAACAATAATCACCAATAATATTGTTGCCATATCTTTATGATATTATACGGTATTCAGAATATGGAGCAACAATTTGGAGGTGTATTATAATATCTTATGCTAGTATGGATAAACATGCCAAATTTTAGATCTCTGCACATTCCAGAACAGGCTGTCTGTTGATACATTCACTAATGTATATTGTAAATTTGGGTTTCGAAATCCACCGCACGTTTGCGCATGCGTCAGGATTTGTTTATTTCGTCAATAAAGGGGTGAGGGGGAAGTTGATATGAGATGTTTTCATTTAGCAATAAGGTGAACTTGGATTATTCGTGGAATTAAGAAGCATAATAATACCATTGTGGAATCAAGAGGCGTACCATCCCTTAGCGAAGTGTAAGCATCAAAAAATGCTAGTCTCAGGATCCTAAAACAAACAGTCTGTAAACATCATAAATAGGTAAATAAGAGTAGCAGAATCCATGGATTTCAATAAGTGATTCTTAAATAAAAACTATTGATACTTATCCAATTTTCAATTAAATCTAAGAACTAGAAGGGATTCAAAATGCATTATATTTAAAATTCTAATAAAGTCTAATATTCTCCAAAACTAAACACAAAATTCGATAAATTGTGTAACTAGAAAATAAAGAATAAAATTACTCCCAGCTTTTAAGAAACTAAGGAAAGAGAATGGAAATGAGTTGATTAATTGAAAGATGATTTAAAATTATGTCGATAGTATAAGATTAAATATTTTCTTTATTGTGAAAATGCATATAATTAGCGATAAATAAACCAAACAAACAACGAAATGAACGAAGTGCATAATTTTGATTTACAACGAAAACACTCATGTAATTTGGGAGCTGAGATTTTAAATATTACATTAGTTGCTACTGCATGTTCTAAAATAATAGAAAAAAGGAAAGAGAAGACTTAAACGTGTGATATTCAAAAATGTGCTGGTGGAACCTCATTTCAAATTCAAGGTTGTTATGGCTATTTTTCACGCTAACTTGAAGAACATCTGCCGAAGAGTTGATAAAATGTGTTTTGCTTAGTGGTCACGTTTCTTGGAACTCCTGTTCCTGAAGAATTTCAAGTTCCACTTTTCGAAAAACTAGTGCCTGTTGGTAAGTCAAATTTATCTTGTTTGAGACTCTGTAAATGTCCATCTTAAATATATAAGTGAAATTCTGAATTTATCATAAAAAATTACTGACATTTTTTGTAGGAAAATATATTGCGTATGAGTTTGGATTGATGCTTCTTTTCTAATATTTATGCATTCCTTGCTTTATTATTTAAAATTCTCTTATACATAAATATAGTTTTTTTAAATAGTAAATTTCATTTTAGTAAATTTGATTATGAAAAGTGTGTAGCGGATGAAATATTTTCTGGTATTAAACTTTCCAAATCGACATTAAAATCGTTTGGCAAATTTAACTGACATTAATCCGCATATTCAGTGTATGGCATAAATGATAAATCTTATATTTTTTATCATAATAGTCAGTAATTAGTTTCTTTTAATTTTAGAATTCATTCAAACTTTGTTTCTATCGTTTCCTCCTTGCTTAAATCATATGACACAGTATCTTAAACATATTCTCCAAACATGTTTTGAACATACAGATAAACTCGAAGATGATTCAACGCAAGCCACCGCATTATTAACAAAATCGAATGTTTATGTAAGTGAAACGAACTATTTATTTGTATACTTTTGCGTTACTTTTTGTTAAATAAATGCTGTTTATTAAATAATATACTTTTGTGTTAAATAAAAGAAAAAAGGTAAGAACTCAATGATTGAATGATATTCTAAAGCTCATTTCTAGAATAAATGACTATGTTCTGGATGATTTTTTGAAAAATGTTATAAATACTTGTATTTTTGAATTTTTGCATGATAAAGATTGAAAAAAAAGTCTATAAAATCAAGATATACCACGTTACTAAAGTGTCTTAAAAATTGAAAAAAAAATCATTTTGTTTGGGTAAAAAGAGGTAAAAAGCAAAAACTTTTCTAGTTTAGATATTTATCAAATGATTTGTTAATCTTGGAGATAGATAAAGAAAAAAAATTACTTAGTTGCTGAACTAAAAATAAGCTGTATTTCTATTCACCCTTTAAATATTCGGAATCGACTGATGAATAATAGGGAATCTTGAATTTTTTTTCATACTGATAACCATTAAAACAACCTACGGGCTACTTCTAAATGAATAGGTTGCCTAATCTCTTATTCGGAAATTGAAGCATATTTAGATATTAGGATACTATATTTGAAGAAAAATTATGCATTAAATTTTTATTTATGAGATGTTCCGTAAAAAAAAATCTACCTAATCTAGATTAGAATTTAAGAAAATAGTATTAAAATGTATGTAAAAGCAAATGTAAAAAATTAGTATAACTCCCCCCCCCCCAAAAAAAAAAATAGAAACGAAATTCAAATGGATTTATAAAGAAAACCGCACAAGCATTAAAAGTATTAAATACAAATGATCATATTTTCACAAAAAATCAACATTTTAACATAGTCGCCTACCTTAAGTTATTCTCTTATTTTTAAATTATAAAAACATCAAACCATTTCATTTTTTAAATCATAAATAATGTGCAAGAATAAAAGTGTTTTTTTTTCAAACAGTTTCATAATGCTTTATTTTTAATCTCGAAAGCGTTAATTAACCCCTTGACCTTTGCATTTACTTAACTTTCTAATTAGATGATAAATGCTATTTGTGACATTTATTATTATTTTAACTCCTATAATAATTATATAAGGGGATTTGAGATGTTGAATTCTTTTTAATTTTTGTATTTTAACTTGCTTAATACTTTTATTTAATTAATATTTAAAATTCGCCGACATCCTGGCATAGGGGGTAGCACATCTTCCCCATGATCTGGGCTTGCGTCCCAGGTTCGAGTCCCGGCTCGGGCATATTTGTTCTTCTGTGTTCTATCTGTGAGGTGGTGAATGAGCCCTATTTAAAAGGAGTTGTGGAAGCGAATGTAACGCATGAAGTATCTAAATCTAACAATATAACTGTTAGCGATGTCAGAAATCGCTGACATATAACTGTCAGTGATTTCTGTCAAAAAAAATATTGGGGCACCCCACAAGTTACATTATAATATTATAAGCAAATAAATTCTGGGAAGACTAAGCCCTTTCCTGGGAAAAAAAGTGGAGAAATTGCATCAAACCTGCGATTCAATATAATATAATATAATATTAATGTTGCTTTTTTTATAATCGATTTGACATGTTCTTTTTCTATCACTTACATTTAGAAAATTGCATCCAATTTAAATTAGATGCACTATACTTAAAGAAAAATAGTAGATGCTTGAAAAAAATTGTAAGAAAATATTTTGAAAGAAAAATAAACGAATAGAATAAAGGATTTACTATTGATACTTTTATTATAAATCTTCTGAGCAAACATCGAAAATATCTCCACAGATAGTATAAAAGAAAAGTATACAAAAGAGTACCTTCAACCTGTTGATAAATTGTCTTTTAAAGACGCATATTGTGTTGCAAATTCATAAATCTGTTCTTGAAAAATAGAGATTTTTCTGAAATTGATGCTCGTTTTTTTTTCACTTTGTTAACAAAAATGCCGAGCTTTCTAACCGTTTGAAAGAACGCTTTTGATAGCATAACATTTGAAAATATTTTAAGTAGTAAAAGCTTCAATAAAAAAATAGTTCATTTTATTTGCAATTAACAGAAATAAGGATTATGAGTAATTAGAAAGCGAAAATTGAATTTTGAAATTTTACTATTATATAGAATCATAAAATGAAACGGGTTCTATGAAAAGTTTTGAATGAAAGGTTTTCTATTTTTTTTTCTTTTTGAAAATTTAAGTCAATTTAATTAATTTGCCTTTGAATAACAAACAAAACTTTTTATAGTACTTTTTCTGAAATATTTCGACACGAAAAAAAGTGTTTTTGTCCAAAAGTTTTATTTTTGCACCAATTTTATAGGGCTTTAAAACAGGACAAGTAAATAAAAGTTAATACCAATATTCTTTAGAAAATTATAAAATGTAGACCAGAATGTCTTGCATCGATTTTTTTTATTTTAAAATACATGATAATCTAAAACATATTTAGAAACAAATAATACATCGCATCTTAAATCGAATCTTTCACATGATTTCCGAATTTGTTTTTACTAAAACTTTCTAAATAGTTTGTACCAAAGTATGTAAGATTCACATTCCAATTCGGATTTAATCCAGGCGATCCAGTAAGAATCTTTCCAACTCACTTACATCAGTAAGGGAACTAAATGTTCCTCAGATCCGATTCAAGTGGTCATACATCACTTGACTTTAGAAGGGAAAAAAATAGGAAGAGGGAAAGTATTTTTTCCCTTTTTCTCATTCTCCGTGAAGATAAAATTTGTTCTAAAGAAGAACGGCAAGTTATCCCAGTGGATTGACAAAAGTAAAAATCAATAACTGTTCGTCAGTTCATTTTGAAAACAGTGGCGTGACATTGAAGAAAACTGCTGATGCCATTTGATTTTTTTTTATCTCTGCCAATAACGTCGTGAAGAAGAAAATATTTTAAAGCTCAGAAAGTGCAACGCAAGCTTTTTTCGGAAGAAAGGTTTTCATAATAAAGATAATATTCAATTTATTCTTAAAGAATCTTTTTATTATTTTTATTGATTTCAGAAATGTAAAATAAACATTAATGAAAATAACACATATGAGCGAAATAATATAAATTAATGCATATTTTTTTTATCATGAAAGAGTTAAAAGTCATTTTATCCCTTAATCGTGTAACATGTCATTTTTTCTAATCACGGTGCATTAAAATATTTTTAGAATTGTGGTTGGAGTGAGAAAATCGATCCATTTAGCTTATTAGATAAATTTAATTCGATTAATTAATTGCGTTGTCAATTAATAATTAAATAATAAATATAGGCATCTCATTTTGTATGATATAAGTAATTGAAGTATTTAAGTTTCTGTCTTACTGAAAAATTTGTCAGAAATAACTTTATGCAAAGATGGATGAATTTGATGGGAAGCATATTTACAGTGATAGCCACATTTGTGGACAATTTTGAAAATTTTAACATTTTCTAACTTATATGCTTATAGAAAATGTTACGTTTCACAAAATGCAAAGTTTTGTATATCATTGCAAAGAGAATTTAATGCTGATTTCAATACGAAAACAAAATTCAAATATTTATAATACAAAAAAGTTGAGCTGCAATAATTATCGAGATACATTAGATACAGATGACTGCAGTGAGTTATCATTATTTAATAGGGTAGCCTTAAATTTTTATTACAGCTTCACAGAGATGTTTAATTGAGCTTACAAGAGTTTTAAGTTCTTCCTTCGTTATTACATGATGTCAGGAAACAATTATAGACACAATTAGTTCTCTTTTATTTGATGGACGCTGCCTCATTCGTATTGAAGTTTTCAAATGGTGCCATAAATTCTGAAAAGGATTGAGGATTTCTACAATTTAATAATATTTGTAGTAAACCACTCTTTTGATATTTTTGTTGTGTTGCAAGAAGCTGAATCCTTCTGGAAAAAAGTAATGTGTTGTATGAAAAAATATCACTGATGGAAGGTATAAGTTTTAGTTCGATAATAGTGTAACTGCATTTTCTTGTATTTAGTGTCCCATAGATAACATAAAGGAGACCAACACCGTCTGCTGACATGTATGACCAAATCATAACACTGAGTTTTTCAAAGTTGTCTGAATGCAGTCAGGATGTAGCTCTTCACCTATTCTACGTCCTACATATTTTCGCCCATCACTACCAAATAACTGCATCTTTGTTTTATCACTCCATACAACTTATGACCACTTTTAATCTGTCCAATTAATGTATTCCTTTGTCCACTGTGAGCTTTTTATGCACTACTATAAATTATGATAAGGATTTTTTTCGTTGAATTCTATCTCTTAGTTGTTCTTGAACTGACAGAAATGTCAGCACCATTCAATTGACTTCTAATGGCCGCTAATGATATTGTTTTACCTGGATACAGTATTTTCCTACTGCTGTTTTCAACATACATGGTGATTTTTCGACCTTTTTCCTGCTTTGTGTTTTTATTGAATTTGTCACTTGACATCATAAACAAAACTTTCGGACTCCAGATGTAGTCACTGAACCACGCATACCTTTTGCAATTTCAGCATAGGAAAGACCACATGCCTGTAACAAAATATTAGTTCTCTTTCTAGGTGTTCAATCTATTATTTTATTTGATATTGCTTCTTGACTAAATATTTACAAAAATTCCAGCTAAATATTGAAAAATTTAACAAAATTTCTGAGTTGCGATTTGATTACTTAGAAAACAGCCATCATTCTACAGAACTAAGCACAATAATGACTTGTTCTAACTTGAAACATGATATCATTTTCTGATGACAGTTATTAATATTTGATTGTTTCCCAGAACAAGAACGCTGATTGGTCAGAAAAGTTAGAAATTACAATCCACTTCATCACTGTATTTTCTTTTCATATTAAAGTCGGTATAACTTTTTTGTTATGCAGATATTTCAATTTTGCTTTTTGTATTGAAATCAGAAAGAAATTATCTTTAAAATGATATGTAAGTGTTTGCAGTTTGTGAAAAGTGGCATTTTCTATAAGGATACAAAATTAAAAAACTTAGATTTCCAAAGTGTCCAAATTTTTGGTCACCACTGTATATTTCTCATGACCTTAGTAAGGGTTAACTAGCCTTCCAGTTGTGATTACAGTATCGAATTATCGAGTTTTGAATCTTAAATGATTCATAAATATGATTCAATATAAAATGTACGAGTATTCACGAATGTATTTTCAAGAAATGTGTAACAATTCTTTAATTATCCCCTGAATTATCAACAGTTTCATAATAATAATACATTTTCATTGTATGTATGATCTATTTCCAAACTCGTGAAAGAAAATGATTGGACGGAACAAAAAAAGTCGTATGAATTTAATTAAAACAACAAAAATAGTTAATTTAAATTGTATTTTAAATGGATCTTGAGCATTGATTCAAAATGAAAAAAAAAATTAATCATTTAGGAGATATTTCTTGGAATTTAATTAATTTACATATGATATGCTCTCTGAAAATATTGAAGAAAATCTCCGCTAAATTCTGATTTAGCTTTATTTTTTAAATTCATTTAAATTCTTGAGAAATAATTTCTAAGGGTTTATTTATTCTCCAAGGTTTAAATACGTTTCTCAATTGCATATTTCATTCGATGAGCTATTGCTTGATCTAAACATCGACAAGTAAATACATTATCTTGGCGATCTTGACGTAATCTGAATATCGCCAAGTAAATCCATCATGTTAACGTAATCATCCGAAAATCGCCAAATAATCTAGCGAATGCAATCATCTTCGTGAAACGTTTACAGCTTATGTATGATGGCGCTTAATGTATCAAGTGTAATTTGGAAACAGCCAATAACTAGGAGGTACCAACAATTTTACAAAAAAAATTTCATGCTACCCTTACGATTACGGATTTAGCCCTGAATTGGTTTCTCCCTTGTTTCTAAGGTATATAATTCCATAAATAATAATTTGTTTAGTATGTTTTTCTCTTTTTGAGTGAAATAATTATTTAATCATTCTTTTTCTCATACTGGAGAATTAAGTGAAGTATTTTATACGTTTGCAGTATATTTATAAGCATCATGCACTTTATAATACACCTATTTTTCGTAATACAGAGTAATCCTTAAATGTATTTGTAAGTAAATTTTAATACATTTTGAAACTTAAATACAAAAGTATATTAGCTGCAAAATGATCTGAAGATTTTAAGTTATGATGCAGGAATTAACATTTAATCGTTTAAACTCTGATGTAAATAAGTATGATGCTATTAAGAATTCATAGAAAATATACGTTTATAGGCTTGCTAAAATGCGAATGTAGTAAAAATAATGAAAACAAATATAGGTTTGGTCTCAATTCCCTGTTGCTTAATATTAATATGGACATTCTTATAACTAAAATAGATAAAAAGTTAATATGCTTTTATGCTTTTTACTCTGGTATCAACAGCAATAATAACAACATACCTTTTAATTCTTTTCTTTAAAAAAAAAAGCGTCTTTTCAGAAACAAAGAAGATAAAAATAATCCTCGCTTTATTATTTCTATGTGCATTTGCGAATTTTATTTTCCCAGTTTATAACATTGCAACTCTTCCACATTGAGTGCTTTTTGTTTTTATGGCTGTTCGAGCTCGTATGAAAGTAAATACTTATTAAGTTTTCTGTTGTATCTTTTCTCATATAAAATGCAATAATATCTGAGTTACCTTTCAACGGCTCTCATCACTAGAAATAAAATCTTCTTTACAAAAAAAAAAAATATTCAGTATTTAATATTTAATTCAGTTGCTTTTTTTTCTTTGTTCTTAGGGATTGTGGAAAATAATGGAAATTTTTCTCTTTATTGCTTCCTCAATTAACTGCTTTAGAAGATTTTAAGCACTTGTTTAGATGTAAATGCTATGCAGGCATCATAATCTTCGCTTAGTTTTTTTTTCTATCATCGCCTGAGGCATTAAATTTAAAATGAAATTTCTATTTTTATATAAATAAGTTGGTTCTTTTCTTTCTTACGAAAGATTAAAGTTGCATAAATATCGAAATTAAATGAGTTTTGGATTAGGTGTTTTTTTTCTAAAGAATGTAGAAGATTTAAATGCTTCTTTCATTTTTAAAATTTTTCTAAATACATTTTTTTTTCCTACGAACAATAATACAGCTTTTATTTATTTAAAAAAAGTGTTACCTGTTTGTCGAGGTTTTAAGGCACTCATGCATAGTTAATTGTTTTCTTGTATCTAATATCATACGATTATTTGAAGTCAAGAAAAAAAAATATTTTTAAAGGTATTAAATTTCAAAGAGCGATTCAGTATCATGTTTTCTCAAAAATGCTTAATTTTATTTTGCCTACATAAATTAAATTAAGAAAAAGATGAATATTTAAAACAATTTTTTCATTTATTAAGAGAGTAAATTCTTTTAAAATAGGAGTTGTTAAGGATAAAAATTTGTAAAAATAATTTCGAATTACTTAATAAAACCGATAATTTTTTTTTCATTTGTTGTTCGTTATAGACATTAAATTGTTAAAAATGCTTTTACTATCAAAACATTTTATTTGACAACAGAAATAATCTGTATATGCCTGAGGGAAATGCAGAACTTGTGTAAGACAATCAATGGTATACAAACACAATAAGAACAAATATAGGCAAAAAAACTGAAGTTTGTATTAGCCGCGCAAAGATTTTTTTCATTGATTTAATGTTAGAATAAATAGTTTATACAATAGTTTATACCAGCTGAGATCTCTATTATCGATATACTATTTAAAAACTACACTGTAATTTTTAACTTTTCTTTTTAAAATATCACCCACATTTTTTCAAAAAAAAGGGGCAAAATTGGCATAGGACACGTTATTACTGATAAAAAAAGCTTGGAAAACACATTTTGATCCAATCTTCCTGGGTAAGTGTTAGACTGCCAGGCTTGTACGATTTCATTCTCAAAAAAAGTATTTCATATCTCAAAAATTGTTAAAAAAAATTGTTGTTCCATTCTTAATCGCTTCAATCGCTTCTTAATCGTATCCCATATATTAATGTATTTATTGAAAGAATTGCAGCTTAAATAT
This sequence comes from Argiope aurantia, assembly GCA_026543865.1. NCBI lineage: Eukaryota > Metazoa > Arthropoda > Arachnida > Araneae > Araneidae > Argiope > Argiope aurantia. Next base: position 4,615 of record JAPMOR010010573.1, on the reverse strand, counting down.
CTTAAAAACTTTCGCATTTTTATGATTATTAGTATCCCCCTTGCTTTCAAAACTTAGGAGTTATGTATCATAAAAATGCTGTCAATATAACGTAGCATGAGTGAAAGTCTTTTCAAGAAAACGTCTAGAAAACGACAAAAATAAAAAAAGATATCGCTAATCTTCTAATTAAAACTAATAAATATTTCAAAAATGCAAGAAATTAGTTCGATAACTAATAAACTTGTTCGTTGAAATATTAATACTACTTGGTATTTACTGATTTATTTTCATAATTTGAAATAAACTGTCAAAAGAAAAAGATTTGAATTAAAATTTCTTTAGTAAGAAAGGTTTATTTATATTAGGTAATTAAGATACTAATCCATTTGTTTCATCAAATATCTATTTTCTTGTATTATTTTATTATTATTATAAATATTACTTTCCCTCCCATTCAAGGTTGTCATTCAATCTTGATAATATTGCAAATTTTTAAAATTTCCTTGCTTTCAAATAATGCATTCAGTGTCCATTTTCATAAATTCGTTTTTTAGTTCATTTTCTGTATTTAGGCTTAATTCCGTAGCAGTGATGAAAACTACAAAACTATTTATTATTTAATTTTTTGTTATTTTTTTACATAATATATTTATTTGTTGGATTCAGAAAGCGGGGAATTTGCTGTATTCGAAAAAAGATTGAATATGTGATTTATTTCATTAATTAAATACATTTTGTTTTAAAAAATTAGGAATTAATTTATTCCTTTGGGTGTTTCAAGTAATGAAGATGGGCTTAAATACAAAGTTTATAATTATGATGAATCTTTGTGACAATTATAAAATAATAATTAAAAAGTTATTGCAATTTAAAGAAGGGTATGAATTGGAATGTATTTTTGCAATTTATTTTATGAAAACAGTGATACAACAGAATATGCAAATTTCAATAGATAAGGTATTCTTTTCTGCTAATGGTTGCGATGTTTTTATTTTAAAAACTCATTTAAACCATTTATTTTAAATAGTTAAATTAACAGACAGAAATATCCCGCCAGCACATTGATTTAATCTTATAATTGTCAGTTTTTTTCTTAATTATTTCGAAATGTTCTACGTCAATTTGATTGCTCATATTATTTTATCAATGTTTCTGTATTTTTCAGGAAGATTTTTTAATATTCATATTTTTAAAATACTTTTTGAGATGCAGTACATGCAGATATACTACATGCAGTAAATATAATTAAACAAAGTTTATACATCTTTCAAGGATCTAATGTAAAACAATATATAAATTAATTTTAATAATTTGTTTACTATAATTTGATATAACAAATGCAATGTTACTCAACTGGATTTATTTAAAGTAAAAATTCTGAAGTTTTTTTAACAAGGTACATCATATTGGGAATTTTAATTAAATTTTAAAATTGAGTACTTATAGTAAGAAATGCATTTTTTTTGCATACATTGAGAACAAATTAAGCATTTGTTATTTTATACCATTTTTGGATATGCAGACGATCATTTATTTAAATTACATTTTAAATGCAGTTTTCCATGTTGGTTGCCTTAGAATATTATGTACAGCATTACGAATCGAATTGAGTTTTTTCTCGTGTTTCCGCATGTTTAACAAGCTTCCAATACATTCAATTATGCCTACAAAGAAACATAAAAATTATTTTTTGGTGTTTTTCATCATCAGCTATTAAATAATTATAAAATCATTTTTTATTCATTAATCAGTGTAATCAACCAACAGTCATAATATTTATTTCAAAGCGAAAGATTCGTTCTTTACAGAAACTAAGAAATAGTGACTGAGAAATTATTTAGTAAGGGAGAAATTATTTATAATCGTAACTTCAATCATTTAAGAGATGGTCTTATTATTACAATGGTTAAGAATGTATCAGAACTATTTATGAAAATGGAAAATTTATAACGGTGTTTACTATTAAGCAATACCTTAAGTTCTAAAATGTCCGTATAATAAAAAAAAGTCAAATTATATGTTTTAAACGTGCTTTTTGTCTTTCTCACTATAAATAAAAAATAATCTGAGAACTCGTAATGGGTTACAAATGAAACATCATTTTACACACATTCTTTGAAAAATACATCCAATTCCTTTTTGAGGCAGAATATAAATGTTTAATGGATTCCCTAAAGAATGAAATGGTTTTTTCTTTTTTTTAAAGAAACGATTATTTTTAATAGTTGAGAGACTCTTTTTCCCTTAACTGAATATTTTTTTTTCTTTTTATGCTTTAAAAAGGAAAGGCATTAAAGAAAAAAAGTAACTGCTGTTTAATGAAGAAGAATAAAATTTTGTTATATAATGGTAAATAAAATAACCAATATTTTTAACATTAGCATATTTAATACCTTATTTATTTTTAATATAGCCTTTATTTATTTTTTGAAGATAAAAAAGTGGATTAAAATTTAATTCCATTTATTTTTATAAGATTTTTACTAATGGCAGTTTAAAAGTTCTATTTTGTTTATAAATTCTTTCATATGAAAATAAAAACATTAACGATAAAGAAAAAAGTATCAAGTCAACAGTTTCTCATTTTCTCTCGTATTAAAAAAAATAAGTCATTATTTTTTAGGATTGAATAATCCTTTGTTAATTAAAAGCATTCTTATACTAATTCAATTTCCTTACATTAGAAATTTAAAAAAATACTTCCTGAAGTACTTTAAAGTGTTCTGAGTCCCATTATGAAGTGAAAAATAACTTATTTACACCAAAGAGTTCTACATTTTAGCAGAAAAAAAATGCATTCTATTTTTATTTAGTTCCGAATCTTTACTTTTTGCTTATTGCGTTTTTAGGAGATAGCTTAATCTTAAAATGAACTCCCTCTGCAGGCGTTAATGAGTAACTTTACATTAATTAGATTTAATTAAAAATTAAGAGGCAAAAATTGACCTTTTTTTAAAATTCTGTTTTTCTATTTCTATTTAAAGCTTGAAAAATATGGAATTCCTTTGAAAAATTTAGTTATCAGTAGAAAACCTTTATACATAACAACAAAACTGATGTAGAAGGAAAATTAAAGAAATATTTATTTAATTTATATAAACGAATGAAGAAACAATGTTTTTTCTCTCTGGTTTTAATATTGAAATACATAGATTAATTTTTTATACTTTATTTCAGAAACAATGAAAATAGCGAACTCAAATGTTATAATCAAGATTTTTAATACGAGAAGTTCTTATGAACTTCCTACATCCTCCGTGCATAGGATGCATGCACCATTTATTCTTCAAATTCAGCTCCATGCTAAAGTGTGTTGATTTGTTTATGCTTTAATGCATCTGTAAATAGTCGTATTAATCTGTTATATCATTTCTCTATGTGCAGGGCCTAGTTTTAATGTTAATGAGAAAGATAAGAAAAGACAATAAGAATGTATTGAATGTCTGAAAAAAAAACTTAATTGATTAATCGAAGAATATCCCTTGTCAAAGGCTAAATTTAAATCTAAAATGTTAAGTGATTCATTTTGGAATTTGTACTTAAATGAAGATAACTGAACTAATATATTATTTTACGAAAATAGTACCCTAATAATTAGTAAAAATTTAACGTAAATTGCCTTACATGTATCGCATTGTTAAAAGAAATGTAGTGAAATTTTAATTATTGAAACAAAAAAAAATTATAATAAAAAGATGTAATTAAAAACATATTCAACTAAAAAAAGTATCTAAACATTTTTATTTTAAATATTGAGATTTAATTCTATTAAGGTCAAATAAAATGTTAACTTTTAATTAAATTAATAATAAGCTTAATTTAGAAAAAGATTTTATACCACAGTTATCAATTTATTTTCATTCAGAAGATTGATTGCTTTATTGTTTAATGATAACTGTGACTTTTAAACTTTGTAGTACTTCATTTAATAGAAAAGCTATAGAAATAATGAATAATTGTAAAATAAACAGAATTAATTTCTCTTTCAAACAAACAAGATGCAAGAAAATAATTCTGTTGAGAACAAAATTTTTATTGATGATGTATCATCTTTAAGATAAAGCTCAAATATAGTGTTCCGATAATTTGAAATAAGTTTTTACCTTTGTCTTTGTTGAAATTTTAGCTATAAGAGGAAAAATCGTAAGTGCAATTTACATTTCACCATTAAATAATATAACGTAATACAATAATGCTATAACTAAATTAAATATGGAAGTTACATTATTTGGGAGTCGGATGTTATTTAAGGTATTTGATTCCTCTTGTCTGAGTTCATGTTGTATAGTGTTATCTTAACGCATTAAGATAATTAGTAATATACCATTTATAAATCCATGCGTTACACTGTTTAATTTGGCACACTGAAGACTAACTGTAAATACAAAAATAAAAAGGATAGTAAAATGAGTAACTTAAGTAAAAACTTTTAATATTTAAATTTAAATATATTTCGATTTGTAAATTACTGCTCAAATTATTTCAAAAATGATTTATAAACAGGTAATGAACAAACCAATGAATAATTGGTTTACACGAACAGAGATTTCGTCTATGAATTTCAATGATTCACTGTTACTCGACTGATTTGAACAATTTTCATTCTTCTTAGAGTTATACACACTTGTTATGA
>JAPMOR010010562.1:2337-13408 GCA_026543865.1 Argiope aurantia | reverse complement strand
GTTATGAAATTCAAACGATCGATATATAATCTGGATACTACATTAAAGTCTTTTCCTGAACTTCACATTTTATATGCTTTTAGCAATCGGGAATACATAATAGATATTTTTCGATCACTTCTTGAAGAACAGGAGTTTTGAGATTACATATTTTTATTTGTTCGCAAAGCGAAAGAAAAATTTTAATCAAAGAAAGATTAATTATAATATTCAATTTAAATTATTACTAATGTTATTTAGATAATTCTATATAGATATGAATTTGAAAGACTTTAAGGTTTCATATATCATTTTTTGTTAGAGAAAAAAAAGACTGAAAAATAAAAAAAAAAACAAAAAAATCATTTTATTAAAATAACTAGTCGCCTTTGGCGACCAGCCGGTTTGCCAGTATTACCACTCGCTACAATTTTAAATTAAATATTTTAAGTAACTGGTCTCTTAAAGGACTCTCAAACAAAGCATTTTTAATATTCAAATTTTGATTGTCATACCAAACGTATACTGTTTAGATCGTTTCGTTCAATTTACTATATATATTTTGCTAATTTGCTGTCATTTCCGGCAAAACTTCAACTTTAATTTAAAATGTAAATGATGAAATTGCAATTAATATTAACATATTTTTTAATAAAACCAAGTATTTTATTTTATTTATCATCTTTATTGATATTTATTAATTATTATTATTATTGAATGTGAGTATTGCAAACAGAATCGATCGGTATTTAAGTCTTATGTGAACTACAAAATATATTCCTAATTTATGTAATATCTCAAACAATAATTCACCAAAAATTTCTGAGATTCAGCATAAAATTCAGTTTTTAGTTTTGCTTTCAAAAGGATTGAAATGAAATCAATAATAATATTTTGTTCCTGCCTATTAATATATTTCAAAAATTATGAAGTCTAAATTTAATACAGTAAGGTATCATATTCTGAGAAATATTCTGGACACACCAAATTTTAAATAAATGAATGAATGTTTCTATTTTCCACGATCAACTAAGACTTATTTATGAAGTTTTAACAGTTAAAAATTTAGAAAAACTCAACACTTTCATAATCTTAGGCCAATTAAACTTGAGAAACCTGCGCGCAGATTGGTGTATTTTCTTTGAAGCGAATGATGTAAAATCTAAAATTATCCTTTTTTTATTGAATAGTGATATTCAAATTTTCATAAATCAGTCAGTTTAAGTGATTGGAAATTAACTCTTAAAGGTCAGTAATTTAGTTGATTGGAAATTAACTCTATGACCACCATAAAATCTGTGCTTTCTCTTGTGGTATATGCATTCTCCTTAATATCCGCTCGAATAAATCATCATATACAAAAGTACTACATAGAACAAACACATCAAAAGTAAACATAACATTTCAATAGTTGCCAAAAACAAAAGAGTGAAAAATGCAATTAATAAGCAGACGATATTTAGAAAAGTACAGATATTTAGACTGGAAAATGAAATTATCTGAAATTAACTACAGGCGCAGACGATATTTGCAAAAGTAAAAATATTCGAACCTGAAAAGGAAAATATATGAGTTATTCCATCATTAAATGCCATAAGTTTGTTTATATCTTCATTATTTTATGAGTCAATAAACATCAAAATGGGTCCGGGACAAAATAAACACCCTGTATAGAGAGTGTAAAAGATCATAAAATAATTTTTCTTGAATTTATTTTTTAGAAAAAATAATATTTCATATTTGTTTCATTTCCTACAAACACGTGCCGAAAATTATATTTTTCCAGATTTCATTTCCAAAAAGATTTAATTTATTTTTAATTGGAGCTTTAATCAATGTGATGGCAACAATTTGAAAAAAGCTATTTTTTTCTCATGAATGCGAAATGTGCTTAATCCTCATTTTTATTTTTGACGAAAAAAATTATTGAAAAACATAATTAAAATATTTATTTAAAAATTCATTAAAAATAGAAATTTAATTTTAAGATTAAAACAGTAGTATAATTTAAAAGATAAATTTTTTATCTTTAACTTCATCTAATAATCTTTTTTTGTGCGGTAATATTTTCGGAAGTTATAGCAGAAACACGTCGATATTTCGTTTAATTTTTAAATAAATAAAATTCTATTTAAAAATTCGAAAAAATAACCCCCATGTGCACATTCCCGGCCTCCAAGGTATGCACGTGCCAAATTTGGTAGCTGTAGGTTGAATGGTCTGGCCTGTAGAGCGCCAACACACACACACACACACACATTGAGTTTTATTATAAGTGCTACATAGAGCAAACACATGAAAAGTAAACATTACATTTCAATAGTTGCCAAAAACAAAAGAGAGAAAAATGCAATTAATAAGCACACGATATTTAGAAAAGTACAGATATTTAGACTGGAAAATGAAATTATCTGAAATTAATCACACGCGCAGACGATATTTACAAAAGTAAAAATATTCAAACCTGAAAAGGAAAATATATGAGTTATTCCATCAATAAATACCATAAGTTTGTTTATATCTTCATTATTTTATGAGTCATTAAACATCAAAATGGGTCCGGGACTAAATAAACATCCTGTATAGAGAGTGTAAAAGATCATAAAATAATTTTTCTTGAATTTATTTTTTATAAAAAATAATATTTCATATTTGTTTCATTTCCTACAGACACGTGCCGAAAATTATATTTTTGCAGATTTCATTTCCAAAAAGATTTAATTTATTTTTAATTGGAGCTTTAATCAATGTGATGGCAACACTTTGTAAAAAGCTCATTTTTTCCCATCAATGCGAATCTTGCTTAATTTGAATTTTTAATTTTTACAAAAAAAATTATTGAAAAACATAGTTAAAATATTTATTTAAAAATTCATTAAAAATAGAAATTTAATTTTAAGATTAAAACATTAGTATCATTTAAAAGATAAATTTTTGATCTTTAACTTCATGTAAAAATCTTTTTTGTGCGGTAATATTTTCGGAAGTTATAGCAGAAACACGTCAAAATTTCGCTTAATTTTTAAATAAATAAAATTCTATTTAAACATTCGAAAAAACAACCCCTAGGTGCACATTCCCGGCCTCCAAGGTATACACGTGCCAAATTTGGAAGCTGTAGGTTGAATGGTCTGGCCTGTAGAGCGCCAACATACACACACACACACACACATTGAGCTTTATTATAAGTACAGATAGATAAACAGTGGTAAATAATTCATTTGAAATTGAAAATAGTGTAGTATTATGAAAAGGCATCACAAATGAAAAATTCTTTTGAAAATGATAAAAACGTGATCATTAAAATTCACAAATTCTTTGATATCTAATATTTAATATTCAAAAGAAAAATATACTGATTATCCAAGGAATATAATAAAATCATTTTGAGAAAATGATCAGAAGTAGTTATCTATATATAAAAAATAGTAAAAATATTAAAAATAGATTTGTATTCTTTATATTATCAGAAATATGATTCCTATTTTCTCTTTCTTTAAACAATAATAAGGGAAAAGGCATTTGTTATTATCATTTACAGACTATATAAAAGACTAAAGGTTAAAAAATAATAAATATATATCTATTGTGCCCCAGAAAAATAGATTGCAGTTGATTTCTGTAACATTTACAATATATATAGACTTCCCTTTGCAATGTTTCATATATACAAAAAGTCGTAGAAGTTGATAATAAAAATTTTTAAAAATTAAATTTTTACATGGTTTCTATAGTAAAAGAATTTCAGTGAATAAAATATTTTCCTTGCACTCATTTGTGAGAACACAAAATGTCATTTTAGTATCTGCAAAATTTTCTAAAATGTAAGAGCTAAGCCATTTTTCTAAGACGATATGAAATTATTGTTTGAGCGAGCAAATCTTCCGTTTGAGCAATCCATTGTCATCCTTTTTTTTCCGAGAAAGAGAGAGATACATTATGTATCTATCATAATAGCTATTAAATGAATGAAATCATGATTCATTTCTTAATTTTCATCAAATTTTGAGAAATGGAAAAATCTCATATTAATTGAAGTGGACAAAAAAAAATCAAAATTATTACCTTCGACATACATACAAAGTTGCAATACTTCTGAGCATGTGATCCAATTCATCACTCATGACATCAAATCAGATTTATTGAATCTATCGGCAAAGATCTCCTGCATCTACAGGAGACACGTTAAACGTAGAAGAAATGTAAACAGTCTTATAATAAATATCATCAGGCGTTTAGATAAGTAATGTAGGAGGAAATGCAAAAGATCTTTGTTAGGTAATACGTGCATTTCGTCTATTAGGTCTTGGCATATGGTGAGGAAGAGAACAGGTTAGTTGCGACTATATTTATAGAATACTAGCCGCCTTTGGCGACCAGCCGGTTCGCCAGTATTACCGATCGCTACAATTTTCAATTAAATATTTTAAGTAACTGGTCTCTTAATTGATTCTCAAACAAAACATTTTTAATCTTGAAATTTTGATAGTCATACCAAACTTATACTTTTGTTTAGATCGTTTCGTTCAATTTACTCTATATATTTTGCTAATTTGTTGTCATTTCCGGTAAAACGTAAACTTTAATTTAAAGTGAAAATGATGAAATTGCAATTAATATAAAGATATTTTTTAATAAAACCAAGCGTTTTATTTTATTTATCATCTTTATTGCTATTTATTTATTACTATTATTATTGAATATGAGTATTGCAAACAGAATATCTCGGTATTTAAGTCTTATGTGAACTACAAAATATTTTTCATAATTTATGTAATATCTCAAACAATAATTCAACAAAAATTTCTCAGATTTAGCATGAAATTCAGTTTTTAGTTTTGCTTTCAAAAGGATTGAAATGAAATCAATAATAATATTTTGTTCCGTATTATAAATATATTTCAAAAATTATGAAATCTAAATTTAATGGAGTAAGGTATCATATTCTGAGAAATATTGTGGACACACCAAATTTTAAATAAATGAATGAATGTTTCTATTTTCCACGATCAACTAAGGCTTATTTATGAAGTTTTGAATGTTAAAAATTTAGAAAAACTCAACATTTTCATAGTCTTAGGCTAATTAATCTTGAGAAACCTGCGAGCTGATTGGCGTATTTTCTTTGAAACGATCGATGGAAAATCTAAAATTATCCTTCTTTTTTTTATTGAATAGTGATATTCAAATTTTCATAAATCAGTCAGTTTAAGTGATCGATTTAGTTGAATGTAAATTAACTCTTTTTATTTAAAATATTAGTGTTTCAAGAACATTTTGTTATTCGTGATTTCCACAGCAGAAGCTTTATGTAAAATCAAAAATTCGTTATTTATTAGAGCATTTATTGAATTAAGTAAAATATAATCATTTTCTATTTAAACCATTTTAGTATATCTGTTGTGTTTGTGCGTCAACAAAAATAGAATGCAGACTAACTTATTACGAAACTATATCTTATTACATTGTAGATAATATTATCAAATTTACTTATTTTAATTCAAAATTCTAGCATCGTTTTTAAACAACAAATTAAAAGTTCCAAAAATATCACTGTTGCCAATCTGAATTTCACAACTATTTACAAAATAAAATTTATAATTATTAAAATAATCGTTTGCTACTTTTAAATAAAATATTTACGATTTATGTCGCAACAGATCTGTGTCGTACTAAAGGTTTACAAATTAGCTGTGTGGCATTGATTTGAATGGCTATCCTGTTCATATTAAACAAAACTTGCCTTAAAATAAAACTGATTTATTGGATTAATAATATAGAGATTGTAAAAGATCATAAAATAATTTTTCTTGAATTTATTTTTTAGAAAAAAATAGTACTTCTTATTTGTTTCATTTCCTACAGACGATTTCATTTCCAAAAAGATTTAATTTATTTTTAATTGGAGCTTTAATCAATGTGATGGCAACACTTTGAAAAAAGCTATTTTTTCCCAGGAATGCGAAACATTTATTTTTATTTTGTACGAAAGAAATTGTTGAAAAATAGATTTAAAATATTTTTTTAAAAATTCATTAAAAACAGAAATTTAATTTTGATGTTAAAGCATTGGTAGCATTTAAAAGATAAATTTTTGATCTTTAACTTGATGTAAAAATCTTTTTTGTGCGGTAATATTTTCGGAAGTTATAGCAGAAACACGCCAAAATTTCGCTTAATTTTTAAATAAATACAATTCTAATTAAAAATTCGAAAAAATAACCCCGAGGTGCACATTCCGGGCCTCCAAGGTATACACGTGCCAAATTTGGTAGCTGTAGGTTGAATGGTCTGGCCTGTAGAGCGCCAACACACACACACACACACACACACGCACACACACACACACATTGAGCTTTATTATAAGTATAGATATAGATATAGATATAGATTTAGTCTGTTGAAAATATATTTGCAGAAGAGTTAATATATAATGCCCTTCAAAATTAACCGATATCGGTTACTATTCAGCATAAAATAGAGAAATCAATGAGTTTTTAAAAATTCCGCAGCATATTTATATAAAATTCTTATTGATGATGAACTGTTTGTAAGATTTCAATTTCCGTGTCTCTAAATTGCATTTCTGAAGAAAGAGATATTTGATCATTCCTAAACTGGTGATTTATTGTAAAATTTTTTAAACTGATGAAGATCTGATGTCAGTTATCCATAAAATAGCGAGTTTAACAAATCAATTAAAACTTTATTGTGAACAATAAGATTACATAATTCGGTTTATTCTTTTTAAATTTTAAATTCAACCTTATGCAATCTTATAATCAACCTTATTCAGAATGCATGTCGTATTATAATCGTTACAAAACTGTAATTTTACTTCCCAGCATGAATAGTGTCATCATAAGAAAGATCGACTTTGGCGACAAAAGGGATACAGCCCGATACTTCGAGAATTTTGTCGATCCGCCCATTAGGAACGGAAATACGTCTGATTGGTCTAGAAGATTATACGCCCGCCTCCCGTGAACTATAAAAGGCTGGAACTCTCAAGCTGAGGTGTGTCGTCGAGAGTAATCGTAGTGTATTGTAGTCGGAGTAACCGACAAGTAACGAGGTTTCGAGAGGATAGCGAATCAACAGCGGAGTGACAGCGTTGTGTGGAGCGAGTGAACTTCATTATGTCGAGTCCTGTTGTTTACTGTGGAAGTAGCATCATATCTTACGTGTAGTAGCCAGTTGTGAGAAGTATTGAGTCGGCAGCTAAACACTCGTCTGGATAAAACGTAGAGCGAAACTCCGAGGATTCTCACTCCTGCTGGATTCTGTTTGGCCGCTTCGTGTGCTATGGTCGATTACTATTTGCGTTCTGCTTTTTACTGTGGTGGGCTACTGTGTGCTGTCCTTTGTTCATCTCGGCTGTAAATATTGGTATTCTGTGTACTCGTCATCTTTGTTTTAGTGCCTTCGTGTAAATAAACGTCGTTCTTTTCTACTGAGGCCAGCTGATTGTGTTTTCACAGCATACACCCACTATCAAAAGAACCCGGCGGAGGAAATCCGTAAAATAATATTAAAAGTATTTGCATTTGATAATAATTTTCTTGCCTCTTTTGATCCCCATGTGAGATAATGTGTCCAGAAAAGAAATATTTCTCCTATTTCTGTTAAAACTGTATTCGAAATTTCTCATCGGATATTTTAAAGACCTTACAGTTTTTGAAATAAAACCTTGAATGAAATTTTACAATTCAAAATAAGTGCTACTTTTAATGATGTTGAAATTTAATACTTTAATTTTTCAACTTGATTGATTTGTTATTTTAAAGTGAGATCGATCTTTTAATCATTGGAATCTAATATACAAAATTCAAGATGCACATTACGCTGTTTATTCTGAAATAATAGTAGACTTCATGTTAATCGTGATTTAATCGCTATCGATTTCAAATAATCTATAAATATATATTTTGAAAATAACAATAATATGGATTTAAATAAAATATAATCAAAGTTATTGTACTAAACACTTTTATTAAAATTAAATGTTTCATAAATGTATGGATAGAAAATGATGATTCATAAGTGATGCAAAATAATTGGCATAATTTAATTTTATAATTTTGATGCTTCTTGAATAAAATATAAATTGGATAATACAAATTATATATATGCATAATAGCACAATATATATTAGAAAATGCGGATATAATGTTTAAAATTGTGTATTTTAAAATATAACCATTTTAAATCATGCATCAGAAAACAAAAATTAATATTTAAAAAAAACAATAGTACAAAAAGATAAAAATTTAAAAATTCATTTGAATATTCTAAGGAATTGATAGCTGGGCATATTATTAGTAGCTTAATTGTATTATTAAATAATTATTATAATTAAAATAATGCTGCTGATCTTAGAATATTTTTTTCAGAATCTCACAATTTTGCTTTGATAATTCTTTCTTTACAATTTTACTTAGATATTCATTTTTTATAAAAAATATGAATTAAAAAAATAAAAGATATTTAAGAAAGTGAGAACTAAAATATTCATAATAAGATTATCATAAAAAGAATTTGAATATCTAAATTTATAGTAGAATATTTAATGGATTAGCAATGAATTTATTAGACTAATAAATCAAAATTCATTACAAATTCATAGAATTAACATTACAAATTCATAGAATTAACATTACAAATTCAGAGAATAACTTGTCAAAATCCTTAATTGAGAGATATTTTCTTTTAGATACTTTTTTATATATTTGATTAGAATATGTATTTATGCTTTAGGAATGTCACCCTTCTTGCTAAGTTCATTTTCGCTTGTTGTTACGTGAAGGAGACCATGTTCGTTTCCGGCTTAGACTTGTGTATATCATGCGAATATCGATTGAATTTTTGTCAATTCGAAAGACAAAAGCGAAACCATTCTTCAGTGATAATTATTTAGTTAATATTTAAAACAATAAAGACGAAAATAATAATTCTTATACCATAAAAGATGTTTTATTTTTAAAATATTATGTTAATCTTAATTATTACATTGTCATTACAACATTGATAACCACTACTCTTTGAATTAAAATTATTAACTAGTTTTTGAAATTTTCTACTTTCATATAAAAAAAGAATAAGATTTATTACTGCTGTAGAGCGTTGTCATGAGCTCAAATACAATATTCCAAATTCTTCCAGTAGGTACTCTGTGGGAATGATATTCATATTTTAATCAACAGTATTCTTATCGTCTTCGCAAGTGAATCAAATAATATTGAGTTAGAAGATTAAGGCTTTTGCAAATAATAATGAATGACATAATAAATATTTCTACTATTTTTTAAGCATAATTTATGACAATTTACGTTTTGTACTAAATAATTAACTATAGAAGAGTACTTACAATTTATATAATCTAATATATATTCAAATTTTTTTTTTTTTTAATTTTTGAAAGAAACCCTATTTTTTAGGGGTTTTGTAGAGAGCAACTGATATTAAATGTATTAAGATGCCGACATAGTTCCTGAATTTAATTTTATTCATTTGAAATTTTTACATAAGTTGCCCGGTACATTAAAAAATAAATGTAATTGTGAAATTGAAATTTTGCTGTATTCCGAACTTCCTCATATTCTCAATCAACTTTTCTCACATATTTTGCAAATTTTATTTTTAAAAATTTGCATTTTATAAGCAAAGGACTTTCGGAATATTTTTAGATTATTTTTCAAAAAAACCTTCATAATTTTACAAATATGAATGCTATTTTAAGATAATGCTCTTCTTAACGAACAAAATAAACAAACCATTGATGAAATATGCAAAATATTATCCGCTTTCTGAGAAACGGGGATATTTGTTGACTTTCTACAACATTCTTTTGTCTAATTTTCTAAAATTGGAAAGATGCTGTGTTCTAAGCATACACAATTAAAAATACTACTATTTCCTCAAATATATATATATAAAAAATTCACCTTAAATTTAATTTGATACCCCAATAAACCTTATCAAATTTTTAATAAAGACTTTGTATTCTATAAGCAAAAGACTTTCATTTAAATATTTAGCGTAAATTTTGGGATTTTTTTTAAAAAAAGAAACTATTATTTTTATGAATGTGAGTGTTATTTTTTTTCGAAATACTCTAATTTTTTATAGAAATTACACAAACCCTTGGGTGAAATTTGCAAAATATTATCCGCTTTCTTAGAAACTGGGTGTCCCTAGATTCCTGTACATCAGTTTTTGAATTCCATAAATGTCGTCAGGACCGAACCTTCACTGTAATATTTCAGATCAAGTATATTTTTTATACGGTTGCTATGCAAAAACAGTTTGTCCAATTTTTCTGATAATATTTGAAAAATACGTAAAGCTGAATGTTTCTAGATACTTTTAATCTCAAAGTATAACATCTATCTTAGAGGCATGCGCGTAATTGCTTTATATTGATAACATGTGAAATATATTTGATAAAAACATTCTGATGTTTTTAAAAAGAGTTTTCTTTGTCTGGAAATCTTAGAACGTATTTTGTTTCAAATAATTTTTATAGTCATTTTATCTGGTACATCTCTGCATGAAACTTTAAAAAATAAAATACATTTATTGTAATTATCCAACTATATACGAAAAAAGCTAAATTTTACTTTTTTTCAGTTTAAATTTATATAAAAATATATTATATATACTATATTCTAATTCATAAATTTAATAAAAAAGTAAAATATTAATTATGTATGAATTATATGAAAGATTGCAGTGAATTTAATTTTAAATTTAAATAATATGAATTATATAATATATATATATATATAAATGTCTCAAACCTTTCGTGGTATTTTGAAGCCATATGAAAAACTTCGCGTTCACTATATAATTTAATGTCTTTCTTTTACGTAATAAAACTATACAATTCAAAAATAATAAATTATTTATTTCTATAGAAACAAAACTCATATTGATATCATAACCTTATCTAATAATCTAAAGACCAGCAAGAACTTCGTTGCCTCGAAAACCTAGATCCCCATATGGACCAATGCCACCATTTCCATTTCCTACTCCTACTCCAGCATATCCATATCCTAATCCGTTAGGTCCAAGACCGGCATATCCGTAT
>JAPMOR010010559.1:24828-54022 GCA_026543865.1 Argiope aurantia | reverse complement strand
TTGATTCACTAAATATACAGTTTGATAATTAAAAAAAGACAGAAATTTCAATCAATTTTTCATTAGAATCTTATTCTCCCAAAGTTATTATCTACTGCCAAATAAATAAATAAGCGCCAAAAGGGTACATCTATATCGAATTATCTAATCTATGTTCAATGATGTTTCGAATCACGCAATCAATTAAAAAAATAGAAAATTTTGTAATGATAGGGAAATTTCGAATTTTTTCAGAATTTTTTTAATTCATAAATGTCTGTAAATTATATTATAGAAATAAATGCAATATGACTGAAAAAATATAATTTTTTACTTTAAAACAAATTCACTTACCGATTGAAAATGGAGCATAACTTGGTAAATTTTTAGCGAGCTTGGTGCCCCCATCCGTTAAAAAGCGTTCTGGTCTAAATTGTTCTGGTTCATCCCAATAAGCTGGGTCGTGGTGCAATGCCCATAGGTTAGCGATTATTTCCGATCCTTTGGGTATTACATAACCGTTGATATGGATATCCTGATTTGTTCTGAACAAGAAAGAAATAAAGATCTGATTATTTTATTTTTTTAATTCTTTTTATTTTTTATTTTTTTAATTTCTGGAACACATAGATAAAGTATTATAAAAATTGAAGAAAAAAAATACATGATATTTAGATGAATTTACTAATATAAGATTACCTAAATTTGAAACAAACATTTTTAGAATTATGCTTGCATAATCCTGAACATGATATCTAAAAAAATGAATTAAACGAATAAAGTAATTTGGTATAAATATTTCATAGTAATTTTTTATCTGTATAAAAATTTAGCCTAAATATGAGTTAGAGAAATGTATTTCTTTGCCATTGGATGTGCAGATGAGAACTCCTATTCAAAAACGATACGATCTAAGTAAAAGAAATTCAGCATATGAATTCATCACTATGATTATAAATCGTATCGAGTTTAAAATACAATCATCTAACAGTTGATTGCTTATTTATCTGTCTAATCACATGTGCAAAATTGCGATTAAAAATAACCTAGATAAAAGAATTGTATTCTACGACCTTGACATCCAAACTGTAAACATGTGTCTAATTTTTTCTTGCATCCATTGGCGAGCCTCTATTTAATTCAGAATAATAAATGAACCTCATAATTACAAAGTGATCAGATAATAAGTAAGCATGAGTTAATAGCTCCCAAGTCAAACTTTCATATAACATCAAAGGAAAGACATTTTATCGCAAGTAATTTAGCGAACACAGACTAACACTTAGGAGAAGGTAAAATGAGCGCGTCCATTAAAGTTTTTTTTTTCGCTTAAGAATTGGGAAGTTCAGAATATGGTAAAATTTTTTCGATATAATGCACTTTTTTATAGTCATTTTTTAGTCATTTAGTCACTCTGGTCATTCATGATTACTAAATAAGAATTTTATATATATATGAATATATGAAAATAATTATAAAAATTCTCAAGTGCATGAAAAAACTTGTGATACCGAGTCATTATCGTCAGCACATTTGATTTGGTACTGGTGACACCTAATCGAAGAAATTTCTTGCTAATCAAATTCGCATCATTACCAAAAACACGAATGGGACAAATATTTATGTCTCTTTTTCGTTATAATGGTGACAATTTTGAGATATTTTCTAACTCAAATATGGAATATAACAAAGTTTCGTAATTATAAAAAAATTTGATTTTGATTATTTGGTGAATCTTTCCTTTTAAATCTTATTCAAAAAGAAACATTCATTTTCTGTAACATTACTTTTATATTAGAGGTTACTTTTATATCAGAGTTATGTTTTAGAGGCTGAAGGCTGAAATGTTTTAGTAATCTTCTTCAAATTTGTACATTTATATTAGTAACGGATAACTAAACAACTAAAATGTTACAAACTATTTTCAATAAATGGATTGGCATACTTCCTCGTTGTACTGAGGGGCACATTGCTGGCATATCTTTGTGCTTCCATTAACACTGCGAATGTGTAGGGTATCTTGTGTCTTTCATCGTATCTTGCTCTTCCGTCTTTACCAATGATTTCCATGAGCTCTGCATGCACCTTCTCTTGGATGTCTTTGTGTTCGCACACGAGTCTAAATAGCCAGCCCAAGGAGCTGAAGATGGTGTCACTGGCGCCAAGAAATAAAATGGCCAAGTTGCCCTTCAGCATTCTTTCTGAGATGAAAATATAAATATATGTATCAACACACATATGAAACATAAAGAAAATATGAACTAATTTGGGAAACAGAATAAGAATTTGAAAGATATGGATATGACACGTATCAAATATACGAAAAGATACAGCAATATATAAAAAATAATAAATTAACATTATAAACATAACCTTCTTTATATTTGGCCATTTTCTGAAGCAACTTTTAAAAAATATCAGAAATAGTAAATCGGTCAATTCTATACAAGATAACAAATTATTAACAAGGAAATCTTTACGTGCTGCTTTTTATATCAAAGCTTATCAAATTAATTAGGTTTTTATTATTCTCTGTACTACCACAAATTGTTTTGCTTTATATACCACATCTATTTGTATCTGTTGCATTTTTTAGTAGCGTAGCGATCAAGAGAGGAGATACAGACGTTCAGGCTCCTGGGGGAGATCTTAGGGGGCACCGTGATTTCTCATAAAAGAGCGAAAAACGAATGTCATGCTCTGGTTTTGATAAATCATTGATGGTAATTAGAAGGTGAAATATTATGTCCTGGCCAGGTTGCCCCTTATACTGGCTATGCCACATCCATTTGTGCCAATCCCACCGGTGAGAATCTCCTGTACATGGATGTCTGGCTGCCTTGTAAGCAAATATAATCTTGCTGCTCTGGCAGATATGAAGTCAAAATCCCTGTGCAGTCCAACATTACTTCATTTTTTTGGGAACTAAGAATCATCGCTCATTAAACAAATTATTTCACTTAGAAAAAAGATACATGAACTAAAATGAAGAAATTAATCTATTTATGGAGGTGTAGTATTCTATGTTATAACAGGTAATTTGATACCGAGACAAATCTAAAACAACGTCTTATGGCCATAAATAACTTAGGATTTTAAATGCCAATAATGATGAGTTGCGAGTTTGCAATACTGTGCTCTTCTCTTGCTGCATAGGATTATTTGTTTTTGGTAGATTTTTATTTGATTCCGGAATTTTTTGCTTATAAAAATATTTGGATGCATAAACAAATTTTACACTCTATAACCATATTGAAAGTTTCGTATTGACTTCAAATTTGAGGTACTACCTTAATTTCTTTCCATTAAACAATGCTCTACTTTAATCGAACAAATTACTTTTGTTATTTAACTAGTACAATTAACAATATTTATCTAAAAAGTTTTTCACAATGTTAATATTCTATTTCTTACCTTTTTATATAAAATATTTTTATCTTTACTTTTGAAAACTGAATGATACTAAATCATACCTGAAAAACAGTGATTTTTACTCTTCGTTTCTGACAACTCAGAAAGCTTATCTAAATAAGAATTGATGAAATCTCTAGCATCTTCTAGCACTGGAGACGTTTTATGACGTTTGATTTCTTCCCTGAAAAGAACAAAACAATAATTTTTCTAAATATGTTCTGTTATTTGAAAAAAAAAATTCAGTGATTATTAATAATAATTATTTTTTAATAATGATGATAGGAAGACAAGACATAACAAAAAGAAAGTGTGAATGTATTATTTTGATTCATCTTAATTATTCTATTTGGCATTCTTTTGTCGTACGAGCAATATTTACGATACAAATTATTTCACTATCGTATCATATGAAGCATTCTCAATATATACTTCAATTTATTAACTGTTTCTGGCAAATAATGGGTTAATATAGAGAATAAGATGCATCTTAACGAAATGAAAACACAAGAAATAATATCAGACGATTTGGGCACCAATACATAGCATGTGCAACAATGGCTGCAAATATGCTGCACTGCGTGTTTTGTAAAATTGGCCACTAAATGCATGTTGCCATTGTGACAAGTGAAACCATACAAAATTATTATTAATGAATTTTTAAGCGAATTTTAGTATTTGCTAACTCATAGTTCTATGCAATTTCCCTTGGTCGTGTGAGAAACACGGTGCAGCTGTAGTTCTCTTTTAAATTAAATACGGTACAAGATTTCGCAGTCTCCGATGGTTCTTGTTATCATTTGCATGCAGCTATCCAAATCCTCTAAAATTACTCTTGTATTTTCATTCCATCAAAGTATTTCTTAACTCTTTCTTAATATATCATTTATTTGCAATAGTGAACTGAAGCTAATTATAAAGAGATGTTTACTCAGCAGTAAGATGGACTACAGTATGGATGCTATTCATGTGACAGATGACACACAGGACATTTTATACTATAAAAACATATTCAAAACAAATTTTAACCCTCCTTCTGTATTCAGTTCAAAGATTGTCATAATTACAACCATTTGCCATTGGCGCAACTATTTTGGATTATACATGTATATGCTACCGCTAAAGCTCGGAAACCATTAATATGCAGATTACCTAGCTAATCTACAGATTCGATGATTTGCCCTTTTAAAGTGCGGAATCAAATGCTTTCCACAATTTAACTAGGTAATATGCACATTAGCTGCTCCCGTATCATTAAATTCAAAAGTTAGTTTCTCTCATGCATCACAAATAGGTGTGCTTATCACAAAAACCAATTGCTATACATTTCCAAGTGTCGTCAATTTTTGGATTGCACAAATAATAACAAATTAATTTCCTTAACTGTAATAATATGTTAAACCATTTATTCTTTGTATTAAAGTTTTTCAATTGATTGATGATTGATTCTACCAACAAATGTGTTGATTGTTCTGCTTTTGTAATTAGAATCGTCAGGTATCAAAAAATAAATAAACAACATTTAATTTGAGCGTTAATTAAAGCGTGCCGTTGCTACAGCAAATATCTTATTTTCACTTTAACAAGTGACTAGTAAGTAATGTTCAGATTATCTAGGTAATTCATAAATTACCTATTTAAGTTGAGAATTGAAACAATTTTCTGCGCTTTAACAGATCACCTTAGTTAATGTGCAGATTAGCCAGCTAATCTGCAAATTAACTGATTTCTACAATTTAGCGGTCGTATATATTGTGTATACATGTATAATCCAAAATACATCCTATTTGGATTATCCAAATCCAATATATAATCCTATTTCGATTATACATGTTTGTATTTGGATTATACATGTATAATCCAAAATGAAAGCACGCATTACCTAATGAATGATGAAAACTGACTGATAACCTTCATAGCTTTGTCGTATCCAGCAATTTTGAAAACTTCGCACACTTTTCTCAATCCTGGCACTACAGATGTCGGGTTGGAAGGGCCCATATAGGTGAATGCGACGTCAGAATAATCAATCGAGAGCTGAACTATATCTACCTCGTCTTTGGTCAGACGCCGGCCAATCAAGAGAGAGATGATGTTCGAAGTAACAGAAGAAGCGAGAATATGGGATATGTCAGTAGGTTTCCCTTCTAAATCTTGAATGTTCTTAATAAAATTGGTTGTTTCCTCCTGGAATAAAAGTGAGAATAACACCATAATTGGTTAAATTGAGTTTTGCTTATTAATGAAGAACAAAATCTATCTGATTTTTAAAAATAATAACGTTGAGACCTAATATTTACGATTGTAGTTTTTTTTTTTTTTTCAGAATCAAATTAAAAGAAAGACTATTTTAAAACACTAATTAGATACAATTTTTTAATTTTTTTAAAGAATAATAAAATCGGTTGATCTTTTCAAAATAATTAGGAATATTATTCGTGTACAAATGAAAAAATATGACTATTCTTGAACAGCAATTAGGGATCCAAACTTTTGGTTAAATGAACTACTTGTTAAAATGTTTAAGATTATAAATCATTACTTAAGGACCAAAAAAATTGAAAGCATACTTTAATTAGTGTACCAAAATAAAGAAAATAATACTGTAATATCCCCCTTGACTTTAAATGAACTGCTAACGCCACCTGGTGCGGCGTTGACGTTAAGAAAGAATTCCTTCTCCAGATATCGTGCGTATTTTGTGTGAAAATGTCTTTATTATTATTATTATTACTATTTCTAATAAATATTCCTCTGATGTAATGCATCCAATGGTGTGAATCCCAAAATAAAAGGGTTTTAATTAACCTAGCTGAGAGTATCTTCATCCAAATGCTCACAATGCATTTCTCTCATGCATGCCACGTTACAATATTTTTATCAAAACTGTAAAAGTATGAAGCGCTGATAGAAATACGGTAATTTATTCGAAATCTTTAGTCAAAATTACAATATTCAATAGTTTCTATTGAACAGGTTTCCATTTAATAAAGCTTTTTATTTAACGAAATTTTTACAGAACTTTATTTCTTTTACATGTTATTCACTCTTCATATTTCGAATTATAATTTCTATTTAATGAAAAATTTTTAATCATTTTTTCCAATTTTTTTAGTTATTATAACTTTTCTGTAGATTAAAAAACAATAAAATTTATTGAATTTATTGCAGCGATATTTCTCACTCTTTCTCTACTATAGAAAGTTTAGAACTGTTTAATTTTCTCTACTTTAATGAAAGCTTGTGCCTGCTGAGTATCCTACAAAGTATGATATATCTATTGAAAAGTGCTACAAATATAATGAAGACAATATTGTGAATAATATAGCTGATAATGAACAGATTGTTGAAAAATTCTCAAGAAATAAAATGCTAATGTAATTTGAGGTAATATCAATGCAGTTATTTTTTTTAAATGTTACCGTAAATGTTTTACAATCTATATAAATTTGTGAAAATTTGTATTATAAAAATGTGTTTCTGAGGATAAACTTATAAAAAGTAATCTTTTGCGTACTTTATATTATATGTTAAGCTCAAGAAAATAGATAAGTGAATGTTATTTTTGATTCTTTCTCTTTTTTATTATTTATTTTATAGATTTCAAGTTAAAAATTTCATTAAGAAAAAAAATTGCTAAGTCAAATACTCAGACTTCGTTAAATAGAGATAAAACTTCACTTTAATTTTTAATAAATATGTAAACGTTTTACATATAAAGTGTGGCTTTATCTGATTATAACAATCTTTTTCATCCTTTCATGCTATTGCGATTTTTATTTTAACCTCCAGAGTTTGAGTTCAAAACTGTTTTCTGTTTTAATTGTATTAATCAAAGAACAATTTTAAATAAATTTAATTTCAAGAAGTTTTTAAACACACTTTTACAAAAATGCTGCCAAGTTCTATTCATTTCACGGAAATTTTAATTATTTTCAGTCTTGAAGCTTGCAATTAATCCTTTTCTCAAACTCTCGATTAGATGGCGCCACGAGTGCAAAATTTAATACAGAATTTCCTGGTATCTCATCAGGAGAAAAAAAAAATTATATTGGAAAATTCCATTTTTACAAGCACGAACATATATATGAGAATGATGAAATGCATAACTTTTATAATTCTAAAATACATATCTTTTTTTTAAAAAAATTGAAATTATATATATATATATATATATATATGGGCGTATGACTCCGCGTTTTAAAGTGCAGATTGTAAACGCTCGATACTTAAAATAAACATTTCTTATTTAGGATATTACGACCATCGATTGAAAGTATTTTAAAGAACTTAAAATCAAACACAAACTACGTCAACTCCAAGTAACGACGATCATCTCACTCGTTTATTTACTTTTTACAAAACATCATCCTCGTTGCCAGATGCAACAGCAGAAATAAAGTTTCATTTAACACAAAATAATATATCAAATATTTTTGCTGCAATTACTTCAAAAAACAAACATGAACAATTATAACAATTAAACAAATACAGAACATTAACAATTATTTGTAATATTTAGTTATGTGTGAACCACAATGACTTGCGATGATGAGTTGCGTTATTCACAACCTGTTCCTACACATACATGAATGTGTGCGTGTGTCAGTGGGATAACTGCATGTAATTGAAAAAAAATTATTAAAAAAATTTTTAACTTATTTTATTTTGTTATTAAAAAATTAAAATGTGGCAAATGGTTAGATTATTAATTAAATTATATCCCAGTGACCCAAATGGCATTATAGCAATTTTGGAACAATCATGTGAAGCTTATAAATGGAAATAAAAACGTTTAGCCAAATGGTTGCAAGATTAATTGTAGGGTTAAATTAAGTAACAAAAAATAATTTTTATCATTGTGCTAAAAGGGAAAATTCTTTTTACTTCATTTTTTCCCCTTATTCTAAAATTCATCATAATGAATACTGCAAAATTTACGAATCAATTATTACTTCGCGTCATAAGAATCAAATTTAAATTTAAACATATCTGTAAATAATAAATCATTTTGTAAGTAATAAATTAGTGTTTTATCACATATGAAGAATCAAGAAATGAATTTAAATTTAATTTAAAAAATTAATGTTGCATTTAAAATAATAAATTTAGAAAACATTTTAGTTGCTTAACTTAAATATTATACAAAAATAACTGTAATTATTTTATTATAATAAAAGGTTTATAAAGGGTGTCCCAAAATTATCGCAATACACCATTCGTGCAGCAAAGTGTTGGAAACCGTATTACTTTTTTTAAAAAAAACATTCGACAGCTGAGAGTTTAGTGTTAATAAAAATGGAACGTTACACGATAGAACAATGTGTTTTCACTGTTGAACATTATATTAAAAATAATGAAAGTCCGGCGGCTACAGTTTGAAAATTTGGGAATTGCCCCCTTAGATCATGTGATTTAACACCATTGACTTTCTTTTTATGGGGTTATTTGAAATCAAAAGTATGTGCCAATTATACATCAACGAAATTCAGCCTTATTTATACAAAATAGTCATGGGAAATTTCGACAAAAATGTGTGTATGTGCCAACAAAGCCTTGGAAGTCATTGGCCTTAGTGTTATTCCATACATAATCCTGTCCTGTGTACTTTAGGATTCAATAAAAATATAACAATTTAAAGGAAAAAAAACTGTGTTTTTTATTTAACTCAAATCTTGCTTTAACAGGTTGTTCTAACGGTTAAGGCTCCATTTTTACTAAACCATCAGCTGTCAAATGGTTTTTTAATAGGGTTGCCAAAACTTTACTACACGAATGGTGGCAAATTCAAATCTTTCGTTAATTTTGGAACACCCTTTAGATTCATTTTCGAAGTGAACGATATGAAAGTTCAAGAAATCTTACCATTATAAGTTCTTCCCAATGATCTCTTCCTAAGCCTAAATCTCGGGAAATTGACAGACAATACCTCCTTTGCTCGATCCATTTTTCACCATTCTCTGCTATAAATCCTGAAAGAATGAAAAAGAATATTATATTATATCGAGTTATATAATTAAATTTTATCGAATATTATATCGAAACGATATTAATTAAATTTTAGACTTTTATTGAAAAATCAAAGAATTACCGTTTCAATCCATAAATTAATTTTTGTAGTTTTCTGCTAGAAAATTTTTGCTTTCTTTTGATAAAATTATTCCTAATTAAATGTTGTTGCATATTTAATATGAATTCAATCATATATAATTAGTTTATGCCCCCCAAATTTCCTTAAATTTTATTATTTTAAAGTAGATCTATCCATGCCTGAATTTAGGTTCAACAATTAGAGGGCGTCCTGAAATGGAAGGACGGTTTCCAAAAATACTTAACAAGAAAACGGTTAAGATTTTAAAAAAAAAAATCTTGCAGCAAATTTGTGCGACAACGAATAAGTTTTTCCTTCCACAGTTTTTGATTTTAGTTCAAAAAGTTGTCCATAGATGACGATGCAGACATTATACGTGTAGATAAGGAAATAGTTGAAAATCGCATCACAATTTTTTGAAATCTTTTAATAAAAGGAAATTGCAGTACAGTAGTTTCGAAAGGTCTACCATCAGTCGCAATCACATGTCGTAATCGGAGGAAGTAATCGGTATTCGTTTTCTGGGAAGTGGCCAATGGGAATATCTGCACGTGCGTTACTGTTCAGAATTATACGTCACCGCATCCTTCAAGTGTCTCCAAAAAAACAAGTCGAAACAGTACTCCTTCTAAGGCTGCGCATTTTGATGATTTGCTTGCGAGAAGAATGACGAAAGAGACTTGCAGCGCCATCTATGGACAATCTTTGGACTAAAACCAAAAACTGTGGAAGAAAACATTTATGACCTCTCACATGAATTAGTGGCAAGAATTTTTTTAAAAATCTTAACTGTTTTCCTTTTATGCATTTTTGGAAATTGTCAGTCTGTTTCAGGACATCCTGTATATAGAAATTGAATAATTACGAATAAAAGCGATGAAAAATTAAACGAGCTTATAAAGTGTTATAAAGAAAAGATTATACTTTATAAACAAGCTTATAAAGCATTATAAAGGAAAGCTTATACTTAATAAACAAGCTTATAAAGCATTATACTTTACAAACAAGCTTATAAATTATAAACTAATATACTTATAATACAATTTAATTAGTTAGTTTAATAATATATAAACTAATATAACATAGTTCCCATAAATTAATTTTTCCCGTTTTCCTGTTAAAAGCTTTACGGATTTCTTTTGACAACACTAGGAAGACAAATTATAAAAAATAAAAAATAATTTATTAGTATCAAAAATATAATATTTGAAACTTTAGCATAAGACATTAAGTTTTATGTATTCAAATTGAGGGAGGGGAAACAAAAGAGCTACTAACCAATATCACCTAAATGGCTGAAAAGATCAGGAGCTCTGTCCAAAGCAGCAGGATTGCACAAAATTTCCTTCACCGAATTGTAGTCATTCAGGATTACAGTATATTTTGGCCCCATGTAAACACTACAAAAATAATAACATATTTTCAATGAGTGATTAAAAAATAAAAATTTAGAAAGTCCTAAAAAATGAATAGCACGCACGTGTTTGTGCGTGTTAGATAATAATCATTGGCAATGTATTGCTTGAAGTAAATAAAAAAAATCAATCCTCAGTAAATTAAAAAAATAACAATAAAATCTGCCAATAATTATTTTATCAAATTTGTGACTTTGCGATTTTCTCTTATTGTTTCAAATTGAAAAAGATTCTATACATTATCTGCGGGGTTTACATGAAGAATAAAAAGTGAATTGATAGTACCGCGAATAATTAGGTTTTCAATTTCGTTATGATATCATGGGGCTAAGCATTACGAAAAAGGTTTATATACACAATAAAAACAGGTGCAAGATTAAAAAAATAATATGGCTTAAATGACTATCATAATTTGAGGCTCCAAAATACTATGGTGAGGGATTCATAGATGAAGACTTGTATAACTGATTTCATTGAAATGAAACGCAATCATCATTCCAATACTATAGAGGCTAGTTAATTATTATCAATACTTTTGTTTATATATGTCTATTCACCTTAAAAAATGCTTTAAACTAGACGGCTGAAATTCAGCCAATTGCGATCAAATTTGTAAACATATATCAAAATTTGAATGAAATTCAATCACTGAAATTCAGGTTGTTTATCTGTTCGAGTACAAATTAACTCCATAACTACAAAATGCTTTAACTGTTTGAGTACAAGATAACTCGATAACTGCAAAATGCAACGAGCAAGGTAAATGAAATTTGATACACAGCTTTAATATCTAAAATAGGATACATATCAAATTTTGAATAAAATCTGTTTGACAGTTGATAACAGTCAGTCGATTTGTACTTTCGCATGCAAGTGAATGCAAAACTCAAAAGTACAATGATTTAAATCTATGCAATGTAGTATATTCAACTTCTATAACTGTAATTCCTGTCAATTTATTGTCCAGCAATAAAGGCGACCCAAAAAAATGTCGCTATATATGCAGTAAAACAGCTAGATTTTCGATCTATATTTCTTATTTATCATTCGATCCATATCTTATCTTTCGATCAATATCTTTCTTATTCGATCTATATCTTATTTATCATTCATTAATACCATATAAGGTGTTCGTGACCTTCTACAAAGTCCTTAGTTACATACGGAAGAAGAAGGATAAGATCTTTATTGGAAAGTATGTGAGAAAGTTTTGGAAGATCATTCTCGCTGCTTTTAAATCAATTTGTACATAAAAAGCAAGCGCACACCCTTTCTTTTATATATGTGCCGGCTTTTTACAGGCCAGACTGTTCCGTCTAGAGCTTCTAAATTCGATACAGATATACTTTGAAGGGTTGGAATGTGAGGATTTTTACAGCAGCTTAATTAACTTTTTGACATTTTGAATAAACACTGCTTTTCCACAATCAAAATTTCTTTTTTTTTATTATAATCGATTTTGTTTTGTAACTATTTTTGTAGCGTTTGTGCTTTATTTAAATTCATTTGTAAATGTATATAATGCCTTTTTAATTTGAATTTTGTCCCTTGCAGTATTTTCAGCGATCCGGTTACTTACTGTTATTCATAAAAAATTGTCATTTACCACGGTATTTTAAAATAATTCATTACTAGTTCTTATAATCGAGAACATTAGGTTATTTTATGGACAGATTTAAGGGAGGGGGAATAACGTTTAGAATTAAAATAGTCCTTAAGTTTGCAAAGATACTATTTAATTTTTTCCTACATAATTTTAAGGAAGAGATAATACATAATAAAAACTAGGCTGTGATTATTCACATTTAGAAAATGACATTTTTAATGCCTGAACGTGACCTTATTTTGATACAAGTAATTATTGCATCCAACAAGAAATTGCAGCGAAAAGTAAAGTAATGGATTTTCTTACTCAAATAATATCGAACTTGTTGGGATGCTTTCAGGAGACTTTCTAAAGCTCATTCAATATCGATAAATTCTGCCGATAGAAACTCGCATCCATTAAAAGAGCGTACTTCGTAATGACTATACTATTATGTATTTGTAATATTGCGTCTTAGTGCAATCAGTATCATGGTAAGGAAAAGAATTTTCAGAATGTCTCCATCACATTCTGGATAGATGCCGTGTCAATGATCCACGGCCTTAGAGATGAATTTGGTAACAAAAATGGACACAGAATATTTGAGAATCTTGGCAATATCTTCATTGAGACTCGAGTTGCAGCGTTTGTTCTAGAAGCTTTTTTGCTCTGTCATATTAGCTATAAAAAACTGGCAGACAAAACTGAAAGTCAATAATTACCTTTAAATTAATTATCTTTATATAGATACAAATACGTGCATTTTTGCCTCAACTTCAATGTAATCAACAATTTGAGTTAATGCAATAATTATGTTATCTCACAAAGATTAAAAATTACTTTATACGCATTAATTAACCGCGAATCTATTCTATTCACTTGCTTAAAACTTTTTTATCTTAAGATGGTGCAAATGTCCCTCTATATAAAGCCTTTACTTAAAATCAATCATATTCTTAACTACTGTGAGCAAATTTATTCTGGAATGTGGCAAATATCTATACAAATTGTACACAGTCAGAGGCCTTAGAAAATCTTGTGAAATCTTTTTTTTTTTTTTTTTTTCTCCTCGATAACATGATATATAAGAAAAATCGAACATAGTGAACATTGGTTGCGTGCTAATATTCTGTCCGTTACTTTAATTCACATAATCATTTTTTTATTCATATGCCATTAGCTAAAATTATCAGACACATATGTTGTTCCAAAAGTTTTTATTGTTAGTTATAATGGCTTATTACTACATTAATTATAATGGTTTTTGAACATGTTTGGGATGTTTTATTAATTAGTTATAATTTATTATATAATTTATAACATAATGACCTAGATAGTTGAGTCGATTTATTTGCATTAATTGAGAGTGATTGGCGCAGCAAGCTGCTTTAGATTTTATATCTAAATAAAAGAAAAAATAAATGAAATTACATTTATTAAAAATTCCAATTTATTGCTTTATCAATTTATTCCTAATATTTAAAAAAAATTTAATTAATGAAAAGAAACTTTTAGTACAAAAAAGCTTATATTTATACACTATTAATCTTCAAGCAAAGATAGTATTTAAAATTTCAAAATAAAACTTGAAAAACAACTGGATACGTAGAAAGGCATTTCCAGAACCAACCAGAATCTTATCTTATCTCTAGTTTGTGCAACAATAGAAAATTTGCTTTAAAATGTTCTTGCCAAGAACATGGAATTAAAAATTGCTATGACAACAAGCGCATTTATCAAATGAGTTTTTAGAACATCGCAATTAAAAATTCCATCAAATTATCAAAATAAAATATAAACTTCCGATTTGAAATCATGCTTCTCTAAATAACCTCATCGCGATTTTTAAAAAATTTTAAAGAATCTTTACATTCCATTGTATTTTATAAAAATTATGAATTATGCTCTTTCTGCCTGAATGTACATTAATTACTATTGGAAGAAACTTAAATAAAAAGACAAAATTATGCATTAGTTCCTATTATGCCGTTACACATCGCTTCAATATAAAAATATAGCATATCGAAATCACCTTAATTTAAAGTCTTGTATGCAAAAATAAACATTTGGAATCCTTAGAATGAAATTTAAAATCGAAGAAACTGTGGGAAAGAAATAAAACAGAATATTTCTTGACAAGAAAAGGAAATATCTGTTACTGATATTCAAAAAAAAATTATTTGCGTAACTATCAGTGAATTAACATTAAAAAATAGGTCCTTCCATCCCGGAAACACTTCCATAAATAATCGAAAATTCCTGAATGAAACAATTCTATGAAATCAGAGCAATGCTTAAAGATAAATTGGCATCATCGGAGTGATCCTCTTTTAGTAATAAACATGTCATCATATACATATTCATAGATGAATTGGATAAAAATGAATAATGATTAATCATTTTCTTACATATTTTGGATAAAATAATAATTGCAATCATGAAATTTTCTTAAATTATTTCAAATATTTAGAATTTTACTGAATATTATATCAAATATGATACATAGTTTATTCTTATATATATACTAGCAGCCTTTGGCGACCAGCCGGTTCGCCAGTATTACCACTCATTACAATTTTCAATTAAATATTTTAAGTAACTGGTCACTTAATAGAATTTCAAACAAAACATTTTTAATCTTCAAATTTTGATAGTCATACCAAGCTTATACTGTTGTTTAGATCGTTTCTTTCAATTTACTATACATATTTTGCTAATTGTTGTCATTTCCGGTAAAACTTCATTTTTAACAAAATGGAAATGATGAAATTGCAATTAATATAAAGATATTTTTAAATAAAACCAAGCGTTTTATTTTAATTATCATCTTTATTGTTATTTATTTATTATTATTATTATTGAATATGAATATTGCAAACAGAATCGCTCGGTATTTAAGTCTTATATGAACTACAAAATATTTTTCAAAATTTATGTAATATCTAAAACTTTAATCAACAAAAATTTCTCAAATTCAGCATAAAATTCAGTTTTTAGTTTTGCTTTCAGGATTGAAATGAAATTAATATCTTAAAAGGATTGAAATGAAATTAATAATAATATTTTGTTCCGGCCTATAAATATATTTCAAAAATTATGAAGTCTAAATTTAATGCAGTAAGGTATATTCTGAGAAATATTCTGGACACACCCAATTTTAAATAAATGAATGAATGTTTCTATTTTCCACGATCAACTAAGACTTATTTATGAAGTTTTGAATATTAAAAATTTAGAAAAACTCAACATTTTCATAATCTTAGTCCAATTAATCTTGAGAAACCTGCGCGCTAATTGGCGTATTTTCTTTGAAACGATCGATGGAAAATCTAAAATTATCCTTTTTTTTATTGAATAGTGATATTCAAATTTTCATAAATCAGTCAGTTTACGTGATTGATTTAGTTGATTGGAAATTAACTCTTTTTATTTAAAATATTAGTGTTTCAAGAACATTTTGTTATTCGTAATTTCCACAGCAGAAGCTTAATGTAAAATCAAAAATTCGTTATTTATTAGAGTATTTATTAAATCAAGTTACATAAAATATAATCATTTCCATTTAGACCATTTTAGCAGATCTGTGACTTACTAAAGGTTTACAAATTAGCTGTGTGGCCCTGATTGGAATGGATATCCTGTTCATATTAAACAAAACTTGCCTTAAAGTAAAACTGATTTATTGGATTAATAATATAGAGAGTGTAAAAGATCATAAAATATTTTTTCTTTAATTTATTTTTTAGAAAAAATAATATTTCATATTTGTTTCATTTCCTACAAACACGTGCTGAAAATTATATTTTTGCAGATTTCATTTCCAAAAAATTTTAATTTATTTTTAGTTGGAGCCTTAATCAATGTGATGGCAACACTTTGAAAAAAGCTCATTTTTCCCCATGAATGCGAAGCGTGCTCCTGCAGCTTAAATTTTATTTTTATTTTTATTTTTATTTTGTACGAAAAAAATTGTTGAAAAATATAGTTAAAATATTTATTTAAAAATTCATTAAAAATAGAAATTTAATTTTAAGATTAAAACATTATTATCATTTAAAAGATAAATTTTTGATCTTTAACTTCATGTAAAAATCTTTTTTGTGCGGTAATATTTTCGGAAGTTATAGCAGAAACACGCCAAAATTTCGCCTAATTTTTAAATAAATAAAATTCTAATTAAAAATTCGAAAATATAACCCTCAGGTGCACATTCCCGGCCTCCAAGATATACACGTGCCAAATTTGGTAGCTGTAGGTTGAATGATCTGTCCTGTAGAGCGCCAACACACAGACACACATTGAGCTTTATTATAAGTATAGATGTAGATATAAAATATTTTTAGAATTGAAGATGATTTTTTAAAGTTTTAATAAAAAAATTTACAATGTTATTTTAGAATACAAAGAATTTTTAGAAAGTATTTAGTATATAAAATTTTTTAACAGAAATTTTTTTCAAAATATTACTTTGATTTATTGTGCGGTTTTTTTGTTTCGTTTTTTTTTGTACTTATGTATGATTTCCCCTCATCAAAAAGCAGTTTTTAATTTTAAAAAATCATGCATTGAATGTTTAAGCAAATTTTTTCGTTTAATAATAATAATACATATGGACATTATAAGTTAGCTCGAATATCTATTAGAGTTTTTCTTCCGTGGCTCGGTGGCGCAACGGTAGCGCGTCTGACTCCAGATCAGAAGGTTGCGTGTTCAAATCACGTCCGGGTCATTAGTGCATTTTTTTTTTTTTGCATCTTAAACTGAATTTAATCGAACTAATTATCATAACACATAAAATTGATAAATTCTGTTTATCTATTTAAGTAAGAATGAGTCGCTCCTAGGTAAATTTTGTGTGTCTATCTTTCGCTGCAAAAGGTCTTATAGCTTCAAATTACTGAATGCAAATTGGTAATTTTAATAATGATTACGCATTCAGTTATTCGGACTTTATATGCTAGTTCGTATAGGAAATCGCTAGCGGTATTCTATAGTGCAAGAGCAGATTGTCTGCATCCTAATTAGAAAACTTATGTTCAAATCTTGTCGGAGTCTGTTTTTCCCCTTTATTTCAGTTTCAATTGATTGTGCTGTCCTATGGTTCGTATAATTTCCAACAGTATCATGAAAATATAAATCACAGGAACAAATATAAATCTATATATTATATTATTTATATATTATATATACAAATAACAATCGATTTAAAAATTTATCAGAACTTAGAATATATTTCAGGCTTAAAAATATATAAAACAATTTGGAAAATTGAACTTATAAAAATGCGTAACACAGTAATTGACAGCATCTAGAGAAATAATGCAATTATAAAGCTACATACAACACATAATAATAATTTGTATATTAAAAAATGAAACCAAATTTTTATCATGGAAAGTTAAATTATATATATATATATATATATATATATATGACACTCCAAAAATAAACAGAACTTAAAAGTGAAAAGATAAATAGAAAAAATAAAGTAATAAACCTAAAACCATAATTATAAAATTAAAATGTGATAAAAATATAAAAAAAACGTGCTAAATGAATAATTAATACTTTTTTTTTCAAACGTCGATTTTGATTGATAGAAAAATATTTATAGGTATTTTTTGATTACTTTTCCTTTCTCAAAAATGATGCAAATTTTGATCAGAATTTTTTAATCAACTTAACCCATCTATTTAATACCTAATTAAGTAGAATTTCAAAAATTCCACGTAATTTTTTTAAAGAATAAAAAATATATTTTTTAAAAATTTTGCATTTAAAAAAATTATTTATAGTCTAATTCAACTATCATAATACTTGATAACTCATTTTATAGGTATTCGTAATAATTACAACTTTTTGAGTTAAATATTTAAATCAGATTTATAAATGTTTTTTTGTTGTAGTTGTTGTTTGTTTATTTGTTGTTCATCTAAACGCCAGTTTTTCAACTTCCACGCCTCCCTCTTATCTGGAAATATATCCGAATGCAAACATGTTTTGGATAGATAACTTACAACTTAAACCAACAAAAACTGCTGTTTATGCGTCTAGTCTACGTTAATGTACAATTCGACTGGACAATGTTCTTTAATGTATAGAAGAATTTTCAATATATCCGAAACCAGCACTCCTGACTTGTAATCTTATGTTATACTAGTTTTATATTTCAGATATCACTGTAATCATTTGGAACGATTTTTTTTATTTTTATTCTGTACATGGCACGTCTATATATGCCACGTGCGACATCTTCTTGTCAATTCTGCAGTCACAATTTGATAACTTTCCAGAATAATCGAACCAATAAAATGGAAAACATCAAACGAAATTGTGAATTTTGATTATTGGAATATTCGACTAAACTGTCATTATGTTTATATATTTGATCTTTCAAATTTTAAGTTATTGTGATTTAAAAGTTTTTATGTGAAAAACCTATAATATACCTTTGTGTGTGTGTGTGTGTGTGTGTGTGTGTGTGTGTGTGTGTGTGTGTGTGTGTGTGTGTGTGTGTGTGTGTGTGTGTGTGTTTGGTTTGAGTAAACGCGTGTTTAACACATATTATTCCAATACAGATTTTGACCCAATATATTTTTATAATATGTAACAAGTTTGTTTGCATATTTTTGCACGTTTTATTACCTTGGGATGGTAAAAATCTGCTAGAAGACTCCGATATTCTAAGACCAATTATAAGTATAAAAATAAGTTCAATGAGAAAGATTCATAAATCTCTGAAATGATTTTTTCTCTCAACATGGAATCCCACCCGAGTTTTGTAGGTTAGTTTCTCATGATATTTACAATGAGTATTTAATTATGCGATGAATGTTGAAACTTTATCTACAACAGATAAATTACAGTATATAATCAACCTTAATGATTTTTTTTCATGTTGATCATCAATGGTCTTTTAACACATAAAAACAATGCCAAAAAATGGCTGGAGCTATACGATGATATTACAAAATGTACTACGAAAAAAATTCAAAATTAGGAAAATTTGGAAAGACAATTGCAATGACTGTGGTGTTTCATCCTTTCTTTGTTTGCAGTGTTTCAATATAACATGTTGCAATATGCGCGAACAATAGGCCTATATTTTATGTACAAATAAAACTATTTTATGTGTTTTATACCACATTAATTTCTTCATAACATAGTAGCAACTATGGTAATAATGGAAAATTTATAAGTATTGACATATGTTCAAATTATGCATTTCTAGAAATCTTAAAGCATCTTTCAACGGTGGTTCCACGGCGCTACAGCCAAATTGAGTGTCGGGCACCAATGACCCCCTCCCCCTGACCTTCAACATGTTGATACAGGATTTACCATTGAATCATATAGTTTCTTCCTTTAATATTTCATAGTTTTTACCAAAATATAGAGCTGCGCATCCAACTTTGTCATGAAATTATGTACTATTATAGAAATAATTTCTATTGTTCCATCCGACAGAGTCATTATTTGTACAAGAAATTGAGATATTAAGTAGGATGTCTGCATTTTTGGAAATCGAGTAATTCATTATAAATTATTTTTCTATCATCCGTTTTAACTAGAGCTCTCCTAATGAAAATATATTAGTTTCCTCCTTCTTTAATATTGAAAACATTTGTTGCAATCGGCTAACATTTAAGCTCCATCAGTAGAAATTGACTTGTGTGTCTTACTAATATTTAAAAACTCAAACTTTGGCTTTCAAAAGGTTTTTTTTAAACATTTGAATGTATCCATAAACTAAACCTCACCGCCATGTAACAAGATAGTTTCAGATGATTTTCTATAAGTTTCTTTTATCTAAGGTTTCACAACACAGGTCGCTGTTGAATATCAGATTCATTTTTCTCGCAAATTCAAAATTTTTCCATACTTAATACTTAATTAAAAATATGTACAACTCGTCACGAAACATAAGTCAAAATAATCGTCAAAAACAAAACAAAAATGATAATATCATATAACAAAATAAATTATGCCTAGATCAGAAAAAAAATCAATATCTAAATAATATTTAATTGTTTAAATATTGTATTAAAATAGTATTTAAATTTAATAAATACGGCTAACTAAATATATAAATAATCATTTATAAAGCGGAAGTACTGTTTAATGCCAATTCTAAAATGTTACTTTCAGCAATAACAAGATATCGTATTTATCACATCTTAAAAAAACTATCTTCAACCACAAAATTTCAAAAGAGAAAAAGATAATCATATTGATTTCGAAAATAAAATTTCGAAAGAAAAGAAGAAGAGCTGAAATATCGTCAACTATGAAATTTTGAAAGAGATAAAACGAGGAAATTTTGTAAATTTGGGAGAAACTCAAAGATAAACATAGAGACAATATCTCTCAAATTATTTGCTGAAATTTGAGCATGCGGATAATATGCGTATGATAAATTTATTTTTTCCATCCACTGGTAAAGGTTTATGAATTTCATGACAGGATTTCAGATGATTTAGTGATTATTGAAACAAATATTTTGCGAAAATTGTTGAGACTTATTATGCAATAGTAAAATATTCGAAGATATTGTTGCGAAAAGCTTTGAAACTTATTATACAATGACAAAATATTCAGAAACATCGTTTCTAAAGTTCGTTTCTATACGTGCAATGGTTTTACGTAAGTATCTGCTACAAAGTTTGGATTGAATGCGTATAGATTTATTTATAACTAGCCGCCTTTGGCGACCAGCCGGTTCGCCAGTATTACCGCTCGCTACAATTTTCAATTAAATATTTTAAGTAACTGGTCTCTTAAAGGATTCTCAAACAAAACATTTTTAATCTTCAAATTTTGATAGCCATACCAAACTTATACTCTTTAGATCGTTTCGTTCAATTTACTATATATATTTTGCTAATTTGTTGTCATTCCTTTTACAATTTACTATATATATTTTGCTAATTTGTTGTCATTACTTTTACAATTTACTATATATATATATTGCTAATTTGTTGTTGGCAAAACTTCAACTTTAATTTAAATTGTAAATGAGGAAATTGCAATTAGTATTAAGATATTTTTTAATAAAACCAAGCGTTTAATTTTATTTATCAACTTTATTGTTATTTATTAATTATTATTGAATGTGAGTATTGCAAACACAATCTCTTGGTATTTAAGTCTTATGTTAACTACAAAATATTTTTCATCATTTATGTAATATCTCAAACAATAATTCAACAAAAATTTTTGAGATTCAGCATAAAATTCAGTTTTTAGTTTTGCTTTCAAAAGGATTGAAATGAAATCAATAATAATATTTTGTTCCGGCCTATAAAAATATTTCAAAAATTATGAAGTATAAATTTAATGCAGTAAGGTATCATATTCTGAGAAATATTCTGGACACACCAAATTTTAAATAAATGAATGAATGTTTCTATTTTCCACGATCAACTAAGACTGATTTATGAAGTTTTAAATGTTAAAAATTTAGAAAAAGTCAACATTTTCATAATCTTAGGCCAATTAATCTTGAGAAACCTGCGCGCTGATTGGCGTATTTTCTTTGAAGCGATCGATGGAAAATCTAAAATTATCCTTTTTTATTGAATAGTGATATTCAAATTTTCATAAATCAGTCAGTTTAAGTGATTGGAAATTAAAAGTCAGTGATTTAGTTGATTGGAAATTAACTCTATGACCACCATAAAATCTGTGCTATCTCTTGTGGTGTATGCATTCTCCTTAATATCCGCTAGAATAAAACATCACATACAAAAGTACTACATAGAACAAAC
Source organism: Argiope aurantia (assembly GCA_026543865.1). Lineage (NCBI taxonomy): Eukaryota > Metazoa > Arthropoda > Arachnida > Araneae > Araneidae > Argiope > Argiope aurantia. Next base: position 31,774 of record JAPMOR010010559.1, on the reverse strand, counting down.
ACATCAAAAGTAAACATAACATTTCAATAGTTGCCAAAAACAAAAGAGAGAAAATTCCAATTAATAAGCAGACGATATTTAGAAAAGTACAGATATTTAGACTGGAAAATGAAATTATCTGAAATTAAAAACACGCGCAGACGATATTTACAAAAGTAAAAATATTCAAACCTGAAAAGGAAAATATATGAGTTATTCCATCAATAAATGCCATAAGTTTGTTTATATCTTCATTATTTTATGAGTCATTAAATATCAAATTGGGTCTGGGACTAAATAAACACCCTGTATAGAGATTGTAAAAGATCATAAATAATTTTTCTTGAATTTATATTTTAGAAAAAATAATAGTTCATATTTGTTTCATTTCCTACAGACAAGTGCCGAAAATTATATTTTTGCAGATTTCATTTCCAAAAAGATTTAATTTATTCTTAATTGGGGCTTTAATCAATGTGATGGCAACACTTTGAAAAAAGCTAATTTTTTCTATGAATGCGAAACGTGCTTAATCTTAATTTTTATTTTTTACGAAAAAAATTATTGAAAAACATAGTTAAAATATTTATTTAAAAATTCATTAAAAATAGAAATTTAATTTTAAGATTAAAACCTTAGTATCATTTAAAAGATAAATTTTTGATCTTTAACTTCATGTAAAAATCTTTTTTGTGTGGTAATATTTTCGGAAGTTATAGCAGAAATACGTCAAAATTTCGCCTAATTTTTAAATAAATAAAATTCTAGTTAAGAATTCGAAAAAATAACCCCCAGGTGCACATTCCCGGCCTCCAAGATATACACGTGCCAAATTTGGTAGCTGTAGGTTGAATGGTCTGGCCTGTAGAGCGCCAACACACACACACACACATTGAGCTTTATTATGAGTATAGATAGATTTTGTTCACAAGGTACATAGTTCCTTTCTCATTTGAATTAAAAACCAGAGGGAATGGTCTCCCCAAAACTTTCTCACATACTTTCTAATAAACTTGTCATACCAGAGAACGCCTTACATGGCATTGGTGTACAATATTTACAAAATATTAACTTTTGGCGTTAATTTAGCATATTTACTGAATCCATCGTGTCATCCTTGGCGATTTATTTGGCGATTTAATCCCTTCATGCGTTAATAGTATTCATAATTCGAATTCGTGTTTAAGACATGTTTTTCTCAACTGATGAAAACAAAATTTTAACACAAAACTTCATTTGTTGTCATAAATTTCCGTACCAAATTTGATATATTTAAGTCATTGCGTTTATAAATTATCATGTTCTTGGATTTGGCTCAAAATTTGACTCAAAATGCCTACACGATAGATGCTAAAAGTGTGTGCCAAATTTTATCCATCTAGCTCTCATCGTTTTGTAGTTATCGTGTTAAATTATATTTGAACAACCGTTTAAATAGACTTCCTTTGAACAAATTTTACTCAAAATTTGATAGGATCTGAAAATTTGATGTAAAGATAGTATAAGAAATTTCAATCATCTAGCTTAAAACCGTCTTTTTCCCAGACAGACGGACATTCTTTTTAAATATATTTTTCGAACTCATAGAGATCTGAAACGTGAAGATTCGTCAAAATCTCGAATTCGAATTTTTTACAATTACTTTACTTTCTCTATACTACGTATACGAGGAAGTAAATAAATCTGTCATTTTAAAGTAAAGCTAGAATACTCATGCTAAATATCCGAAAAGTATCTGCAATTTTATTATGAAAGTGTACCACCTTTTTTGAAAATCGTCAAGAAATCCTACTTTTCTTACCTGATAACATCTCCGTACTTTTTTCTCAAGTTCCAGAAAGTTTTGTGGGGCTCTTTACCCATGAAAGGTAAGTAACCAACAATAGGCAATCCAGCTGGTCCTGGAGGTGAGTTTTTGTGCAAACCATACCATTTTGCAATTCCATGAATCAGCATGAAGAGGGAGCAGCAAACAATTGCGAGCAATAAGCCACCAGTCGTAAAACTGATATCTCCAAGAATAAAAAATTTATAAATTGCTTCCAGATCCATTCTTTTTTCCGTTCCAGGGTTAGTAACATTAAACAATTGTCGTTCTTTTAAGAACCCATGTAAATCGAAATTGCGTTTTAGTTTTGTAAAAAGTAATCCTTTATCTAACTGAAGATATTACTATCACATTGATATCAACTTCCGATAGCATATGGCTATATATAGAACGACTCATCATACCACAAACTTTATCGCGACATTACACATTTAAAGATAGGACCTGCTTCCGATTGGACATGAAATCCTATTTAATTGCTTATTATGCATTCTATTGCATGCTTTGAAGAAACAGTCGTGGAGTTCTTTAAAGATTTTTATTCTTCATAATTTCTAGGAAACTATCCAATTTTTTATCACTAAGTTATTTGTTAATATTTTCGCTGTCAAGACTATGGCGAGCAAGATGAAACGCACAAAATTGGAAAACGAAAAGTAGAAAAAAAGAGAGCGTGGGAAAGTATTCTGACCATATATAGTTTTGAAAGAAATTTGAATTTTCATTCCATGGAGAAAATAGTACTCCACGCAACACACAAATAAAATTTATTGGAAGTCTGAGTTTGCTTGATTAGAAACATTAGTGAGTAAAGTGATTATTTGAAGTTAATTGTTAGTGTGTGTGTGTGTGTGTGTGTGTGTGTGTGTGTGTGTGTGTGTGTGTGTGTGTGTGTGTGTGTGTGTGTGTGTGTGTGTGTGTGTGTGTGTGTGTGTGTGTGTGTGTGTGTATGTGTGTGTGTGAGCGCGCGTTACTAAAAGACTATTTTATTATTTAATCTAGTTTAAAAGCCTTTACTCTGAAACTATCGAAATAATATTATTTCGATTTATTTTTACTCAAAATTTTTAAAAAATCTTTATTAAATACCTATTTATTTTTAATTTTCCTACTATCGATATCCATAGAACTAGCTGTCGGTTCCGTAGAATATTTGATTCATGCACGAGTTTTTACATCAATCAAATAGTGTATTATATAATGTAGTTCACAAATAATTTTCAACCTGTAATCATTATCATTTGAATTAGTAAAAAAGCAGTCCTAATTAATTATTACTTGCCAAAAGGTTGGATATAAAAATAGGGGATTTTCAATTTACCATTAAATAAATTATTCATTAGCCAATCCTCTTTTATCTGGAGTCGCATTAGTTTTCATACGTGAACAGAATCGTGAATTTTTTTTTCTAGCAGAAAAGAGAAGAGAAGAGAAAAAATGAAAAGATAACTATTACAATCACATATTTTGTGGGAATAATCACTTGGGAACTTTCTTTCATTCTTCTTAATATTGGAGTCACCCTCCCCCCTTCTTCTTTTCGACAAGTCCTTAACGTTCGTGAGTGCTCACATTTCATTTTTTCCAAATATCTTGTAAGAAATCTTGTAAAGAAAAATGAATTTGGATCCTTATTATCAACCAAAATTTGATGCAAAACATAGTTTTAGCAACAGAATCGTATATGAAATTTTATTCACATATAGGGAAAGGCTTTTAACTAGTAAATGAATTTCACTCACAATTTGATACGAATCTATATTTCAAATGCTAAAACTGTGTTCCAAAATTTGAATCATTTACGTTTCTATGATTTCTAATTATTGATATTGCTTAAATTACTCTAGTTATTGAGGTTGATAGAAATTAAAGAATTTGGTACAGATATAACGTAAGTGCTAAAGCTAAAGCTATGTCTCCTTTTTCGTATATTTTAGTTGTTCTGTTTTTGAATTATCGCGTTTGTATGCTTTCGAAAGTTCGGGCTGCTAGACGGTCAGATCCGTGAAGAATTTTCTCCAAATGTGATACAAATATATACTTTAGATACTTAATCTATTTACTAAATTTAACTATCTAGCTTTTTACTTTTTCCTATACGAAGTATAAAGGAAGTATTATAATCTTGAAAACATTTGAACTCGAGATTTTCACGTATCTCCACTTTTCAGACCTTCCTGAGTTCGAAAAACACATTTTTGTCTTTATATCTGTTTGTCTATTTACGAAAACAACTACAAAATGCAAGCAGTTGGGCAGATAAAATTTTGTACACAAGTTTAGAATATAAAATATAGACTTTTATCAAATTTTGTACCAAATCTTTGAAATTGTTAAAAATTTACCTTTCTGTATTTTTGTATGCATTTAAATGCAATAACTCATAAACAAAATTATTTAAATAAATGAAATTCAGTATCTTATCTTGCAGCTGCAACTGTAGCTCCGTACAAAATCTTGATTTTATTCAATCAACAAAAAGATGTTCAAAATATATATTCGCACGATAGATTCAATAAAAATGTTAGATTCATGCCAACTATTGTCCACTAATGCCATAACAAGCTTTTGCAACTTTATCCTAGGTCCGTAATTTTATGCAAGAAAAGGGGGTGGAAGGACAAAATTTAATTGAATAGTGTACGAGAAAATCTCGAGGTACGAGAAAATCTTGAGGGCGACCCGCTTGTCGCCTGCACTTGAGTGGCTGGACAGATTTCTTGTGAACAGATTTATTTAATGTTTTTTTTTTAGAAATCTGAAAATTTAGAGGTAAGATCGTATGTCAAATTTTATCACCTAATTATTTGTTTTAAACTATCATGTTCACAAACGGACAGACATAATTCTAAAAATGCGTTTTTCGGGCTCAGATAGATCTAAAAATATAAAGATCAGCCGAAATTCAGGAATTAAATTTTTGTGTGCTTGCTTTCTATCTGACTGTATGTGACACATTTATATTTTCTTCATATAAGAGAAAATAAAGAAAAACTATCATCCACAAACTCTATGACCTTTACAAGTTTGAGTTAAGAGCTCTACTCTGTGTTTGAAAATAATAATGAAACAATAATTATCAAGTTTGAGTAATGAGCTCTACTCAGTATTTTGAAATAATAATTATCAAGTTTGAGTTACGAACTCTACTCTGTATTGGAAATAATAATGAATTAGCCTTACCCAATCATGTTTCCATATTTTTCTTTCATTCTCCAGAAGGTCTTATGAGGCTCTTTTCCTAAAAATGGCAGATATCCTATAAACGGAAGTCCAGAAGGTCCTGGATGTCTCATTCGAAGATCATCGTACCACCTAAATGCTTTTTGCATGAATTTGAAAAGAAAATAAGTACTGACCACACTAGCCAACAAAAACGTCAGTAAATTCAGTTCCCCATTAGAAGAAACGTCTGCTTTCATTTTTGGTAGAACAATTTATTAATAATATCGGTTATATTTTTAATATTAACTGAAAAAAAGTTATAATTTCTCCTGACTGTATGTGACCTTTTAGCAAAGCAACATCATCAATATATTAAACAGGAAATACTTTGTTTCGCCGTATCTATTACGGAACTCTATATGAAACAAAATTACGTTATTATCTCACACATTTATCACATAACGTATCTTATCTTTGGTAGGTTATTTACCTGTTTTAGGGTCATTCATCTTATTATTTATATCAAAAATTAAATATTATTTAGAAAGAAAAACATTGTTAATGATATAAAACGTTTAGAAAATCTTAAGAAAATAAGAAACTCTATTCCTACATATTGTAGAATGATTTTGTTCTAGGTTTCATTTTTCCATTTTCATTTTCATTTTATTTTTAAAAACGTGTTTCATTTTATTTTTAATTACGTGTGCAGTAAGGTGTTCATTCATAAAAATGTATTGAATGCCAACGCAATGTACATATAAATGTATTTATTAAAACAATAAAAACTATTGTTGTAAAATGTATTCAATAAAATTGTAAAAAGATGAAATTAATAACGATTAAAAGTTATTTTAAAAGTTAATTTAATATTTAAAACTATCGATTAAAAGTTATTGTTAAAATTATATAACAATAGTTCTTATAATCCAAAGTTATTGTGGGAAAACTTTTTGTTTTGATTGAAAACATGAACTTTTACTTGATTGAACATACGAAAAACAATACCTTAACGTTATCACACGAACAAACTAACAAGTAACCATGTGGCCAATTCATTAGCTGTAGGTTTAACAATTTGTCCTACAAAGCTTTTAAACGTGTGTGCCATTGATGTAATTTGTAAATAGATTACCAGCCAATAAACATTGTCATGTTAATATAGCCAATATTATTGTCGTATTATATAGCCCAGCCAATAAACATTGCAATAATGGCGAGGTTTATCAATTTATAACTCTTTAATTTAATTTTTTAAAATCATTCATAAATATTCAACATTTTTAATGCAAAGAGGGCCGAGTTTCTTAAAAAAATGGCCTCAAAAGATTTCGAAACCAGGTCAGTAAAGTTATATACAATCATATAACACTGAGGTATTATGTATCAAACAAATTATTCATATTGCAACAAACAACTTATCTTATATCGGACGCTGTTAATATAACTGTCAGGCGGAAATTAATTATTCAAAAAGATAAAAAAAACTGAGGGAAAATACCAATTTGAAACATCAGATTTTATTACTACTCTTGTAAAATACTTCTTAAATGAAAAGCTGTTAAAAAAAGTATTTCATTTTATCTTTTTCTTTATTTCTGCATTGTCAATATTTTTGACTGGCGATTAATGTCACAATTGCAACCTTGTGTTCAGTTCAATAGTTTTCCCTGATTTTTGCTCCGATAATATGCTAAAATTTCATTTAAGTAATGGGAGGTTCGACATGATGTGTCGACCTAAAATTATCAAGAAAATGTATGAAGTACGGTAAATGGTATCTTAGAAAAAACATGACATACCAAGTAAATAAGAACTTTAGCGTAAAGTAATCGCGGATCTTTGATCCCGGATGTCTGGTCACTCACCCCTACTTTGGGTAATTAGGCCATGTATATGATTGGCATTAGAATCTTATAATTCATGATTTTTCATGAATTGATGAAAATGAGAACTTTATGAATATTTCCAAAA
>JAPMOR010010559.1:0-19828 GCA_026543865.1 Argiope aurantia | reverse complement strand
AATAACTTACATTTTTGTTATCTTATTAGAAAATGTTATTTACCGCTTGAAAGTTGTTTTTTTCCCGTATTTCCAATTGGCTGAAAGATTATGTACTATAAATTTTGATTTCCCATTTAGATCATTTGAGAGAGCCAATTATTAAAGAATAATTTTGAATATTTGATATTTATTTTTTACTAAGGGTTAATTCCAGTTTATTTATGTTGACATTCTGATTAAAAGAAAAGGAGAGGAGGTATTAGAGGTATATCTCGTTATCTTTAAAAAGGATCGAACGATGGGAATGACATAACAATCGTCACTTTCAACATATGAAATAAGGAGCCCAATATTGTCCCTTTACGAATGAATTAACATTGAAATTGAATACATGAACTTAACAAACACACAAAAACAAATTGCGATGGCAACATTTTTTTATATCGAAAAAAAGTTTTCTACGTATCAAAAAACAATATATTCATAATATCACCCATGCCGAAAATGGGGTGAAAAAAAGATAACTTTATGTTATGATCACATTCTCCTTTTGAAATTTGGAAACTGAGATACAACAAAATTGAAAACATATCATACAGCTTAATTGTTTTCAGAAAGATAATTAGCATATCCTTTTAACAACCGACCCGAACTTTTCCAAGTTACTACATAAAAAAGGAAAGAACATGGGGCAATTCAGTTTTTTATTTTCTTTATTTTTTTATCACCTTTTCCGTGGTCATTTGTTAGATATCGCACATTTTAACAATGTTTAAAGATTCAGCTGAATCGCCCTGAAATCCTGGTGACCACTGTGACGTCCCTTTTTTCCACACTCGATAATTAGCATTTCTGGCCAGCTGTCTCATCAAGGTGTAAAACTCCTACAGTGTTAAGGGCATCCAGATTGCCAGATGGGGGACATCGTTTTAAGTACGGTCATCTGACCAATAAGTGTGAGTCCAGATAAGGAATAAATCATGTCTTCGAAAGGGGAGAGTGTCAAACCCTCCAGGTGTCACTGTGGAGGATTTTCCCACTGTGGAGGATGGATCATCAACAGACATTCCCACGGTCGACCGGAGACCATTCAGGTTTGTTCTGAACGGTGATTGGGTATCAGAGAGCCCAAGTGTACCAATGTGAACATGAGAGATGGAGTCTGAGAGAAAAATAAAATGCAAGATTTTTCGGAAGTAAAGGAAAAGAGAGGAGAAAAGGAGAGAAGCTTCGTGTGAATCGGACTTCTGAGTAAAATTCCACCCGAAGGAAATTCGGTGAATTCCGAGAGCTACCCCTGTAGTAGCCTGAGACGCCAACAGCCTGTTAGCTGCTCTTGTAAAGTTGTTTTCTCCGGAATTGTTCGAGGAACTATTCATGCTTAATTTTCGTGTTGTAAATAGCTCTAACCTAGATGAGAAAGAGTTTTTTTTTTTAATGTAAATAAGGCTGTAAATAAAGAAAATTGTCTATAAACGCTACTCTTTATTTGATCGGACAGGATCACGTCATTACAAATGATTCTCTATGATAATTACTTGAGTAAAATTCTTCCCAAATTTAACATTGTACATCATTATCTTCGTCAAAACTGCTGCCGTTGCCGTCAATTACGAAAAAGGTGGTTTTTCATCATCTACAAAAAAGAAAGAAATCTTCTTCCTCTTTCTCAATTTCCTTACTTTTGGAGCTGATTTCTTCATACCTCCGATCTTTTTCTTCATCTTCTTCTTATTCTTCCTCTTCCTTGGTACTGACGGATTTTCAAATGATAGTTTTCTTCTTTAATTTCCCTTTCAATAGACATTGATGAGATAGTTTTTAAAAAGATAACTACCAACAAAAACAGAAGATCTGTTTGAACGTTGATGTGAAGGACGGAGGATATTGGACGAACGTCTTTTGAGATTATTACAAGTATAAGGCTATGAGATAGCAGCTGAGGATGGGAAGTTGGCTCCTATGTTTATTGCTGATTCGTTTGAATCATAAATTGCTAGAATGAAAATGCTAGAATTTAAAAAACAAAATTCTAATTCACTTCAGAACTTGCTTGATGAATCCTATTTCGTCTTTACTACTGTTTCGCAAAATGTTACTGTACAGAGAGAAGGCAAAGAGGAGCTATGTTCAATCTCTTGATTAAAGTAATCCTTGTGGATCTTCGACAATGTTTTATTTACTGGCTACATACGATTTGCAGACTGAGGTGTGCAATACTGTAGACAAAAAGACAGCCTTTTCATAAAGGAGATTAGTCACACCAATATTGCACATGTATGTATATACAGTGTGACCGGTGGCAGTTCATCTATTAGGGCTGAAGAATTGCAGCACTTTCAGGAATAATTTTTCTAAGTTACATTTTCAGATTTCTTTTTAATTATTATTATCTAATTTCCTCTTTTTCCAACTCTGAGAGTTCAATAATCAATGAAAATGGAAAAAGGGGAGTAAAAATTTAAAAATAAGACGGAAAATAAAACTATTATATTAGAGAAAAGTTATTATATTAGAAGCTATATATTGGTTAATATATTATTATAATAGAAGCTCCATATAGTTAAGCTATTCTATTAGAGAAAATATGCTTTTAAACAAAGAATTTTAATTGAAAAACATAAAAAATTATTGCATTAATTAATAAGAATAATTAAATTTTTCTTTGATGAAAAGATTATATATTTGGCCTACATTAATATGAAACATATAAAAAAATTTAAATAATTTTTTTTCATCGCAGCTATTTAATAGTTAAGGTATCCGAATGCGCTAAAAAGGTCAATTTTCGCTAAAAATGACATTTAAAAAATATTTTATTGGATAGACCAGTCTTTGAGCTATACAAAACAGGTTTACTTTTATCTCTAAGTTAATTAAAAGTCAAGATATTAATATTTTCATAATGATCGGTAAACCGGAAGAGGTCATTTAAGTAATCGGAAGTACCAATTTAAAGGACCAAAAACATGTTAAAAGTTTATATATACACACATTTAGTTTTAAATACGGAAAACTTTTTGCTCGACAAAATGCCAATGAGAGTTTCAACGGTGTTTTGTAGAAATTTCTACCCAAAGATGTCTTTATGAGCTCCGAACCCTCAGATTAGGGGCATTTAATCTATATTACATTCTAACGACGGTTTTATAAGATTGCTGAATATCCTTAAGGTTATTGGAATGTATGCTAGTGTAAATGCAGTTAGAGCATTTGCTGAACTCGACAAAAACAGAATATACGAATCTAGGCGGCATTCACTGCCAAACACAAAAATTGCTAGAAAAAAATAAAATGATTAAAAAAAGGAAAATTATATTGCTGAGGAGGAAGAAGGTGTAACCTACAAATGTGGTGAAGTTTAAGTATGTACACGCATAATTTATTATTAAAACATGTTAGTGTATACTTTAAATGCATTTCTCTCAAAACTGATTTTTACTTATTTTTTGCTCACTTCAAATCAAATAACACAAAATATAATTATCTTATTACTATGAAATTTGATGGATTTTGTTTTCATACTATTTTCTAGGGAATGAACTAAAAGAATTTAGATTGAATGAATATTTTTTTAATTTACAGCCTATTGTTTGAATAATAACGTCATAAATTTACTAAAAATTTCATGATAAATATTCGACTGGTTCTAAAATTTTTATTTATTATTATAACCATACGATTGTAGTCCATTCCCTAGAGAAAACTATGCAGTTTATTTTGGTATTAATTTTGTTCGGATGAGAGTAATAGTTTTTGGTATAGCTAATTTGAAGTTTAAGAATTCACTTAAATTTATTCTATTAAATGGCAATTTTCAAAAAGTTTTAATGTTTATTTCAAATATTGATATCTTATTTTGAATAGTCTTAAACTCAGAAATATGGTAAAGTATGTCTACACCATGCTTTTCTAGAAAAATGCTCCGAACGTGTTTGGATACCTTAAAGGTTATTGTGTTACAAAGGATTCGCTTATTTACTTCCTAAGTACTAGAAAGATCAAACTTCCCTGTGCAGGATCTTTATTTTCAGAAAATATTTAGATACGAATCACATTCTGATTACATATAAACTGGTCATTTAAACAAAAGAATTATGAAAGCACTTAGTTTAACATGTTATCCAAATTGGCTAACACAATAATTGCATTGTTGCTATTGGATATAAGCCGAAGGTGTTCGTATTCGTTTAATATTGCTACGAAATTTCCGTGGGTTCGTTTGGATAGTGGAAGTTATATGGTGTGGAGAACGCTCAATCAGCAGGTGGCAGTAGAAAAAGAAACAACGACGTTTATTTACTCGAAGACACACAGGACATCACAAAAACGACAACAATATACAGCATGGAAGACGATTATCTTCAGCCAAGACGTGCAGCATACAACCAGACTGCAGACAGTAGCGCACAGCATAGTTCAGCACTAGCTTGACTCCTTCGCTGCTCTGCTAATCCCTGGAAGACCAGATCTTCAACGTCGATTCCGACTACGATTACTACTACTCTGACTTCGATTACTCCGCTCTGTCGATTCCGACTGCGACTACTCCGTCAATTCCCACTACTACTCTCTGGCAGCTGCAGACTTCTTTTATAGGTCTCAGGAGGCGGGGTTAGAGGCCTCTCAACCAATCAGGAACGTTCGAGGCGTATTTCGGTTCCTACTGGACGGATCGGGAAAATTCTCGATGTTTCGGGTATAATCTATTTTGGCGTCAAAGTCGCCAAATTCGTTAAGTCACCAAATGGTCGCCAAGCTCCGGGACCTCCGACGCGACACCCAGACTCCGTTCAATACAGATGACTGTAAAACGTTCTTTCCGATGATGGAACAAACTATGCTGGGAAGCCGAATTGCAGGTTTGTAACAATATCACATAGCGCCTACTCAAAACATTTTAAGGTACCAGTAGCTTATCATCATGTGCCAACAATGCAAGTACCACAAAAAGATACGAGGTGACACTATATGACACTGTCAGCATGATCGGCGATAGAACAAGGCTCTAATAGTTCATTACAAAAAAATAACACTTATATAGATAAACCTTAAAAAGAAAAATATTTTCTAAATATAAAATTTGATCCAAATCGTTAAAGCCGTTTCTGAGATATTCGAAAAAAATATACAGGGGTGGCCAAAATTGTGGACTCTTGAAAATTGTTATGTTTTCTAACTTTGTATACTTTTAGAAAATGTTACATTTCACAAACTGCAAACTCTTACATATCATTTTAAAGATAATTCAATGCTTATTGCATTACAAAAAGCGAAATTCAAATATTTATAATACAAAAAGTTATTCTTATTTTAATCTGAATAACAAACACAATGAGGAAGTGGATTGTAAATTCTAACTTTCCTGACAAATCACTGTTCTTTTTCTGGGAACCAACCAAATGCTAATAACTGCTAGCAGAAACTGATATCACGTTAAAGTTGGAACAAGTCATTATTGTGCTTTTTTCTGTAAAAGGAAGATCGTTTTTTATGTAATCAAATTGCAATTTAGAAATTTTTTAAACTTTTGAATATATAGTTGAATTTTTTAAAAATATTTCTAATATTTAGTCAAGAGGCAATGACATCAAATAAAAGAATAGATTGGACACCCAAAAAGAGAACTAAGGTTATTGTGTTACACGAATATGGTCTTTCCTATGCTGAAATTGCAAAACAGGTGGGCGGTTCAATGACTACTTCTGGAATCCGAAAGTTTTGTCTACGATATCAAGAGACAAATTCAATAAAAAAGAAAGCAGGAAATGGCTGAAAAAGATGCACCACATCTGTTGATGACAGAAGAATAATAAGACTATGTCTCCAATATAGAAGAATGCAATCAGCGGCCAACAGAAGGCAATTGAATGATGCTGGCATTTATGTCAGTTCAAGAACAATCAAGAGAAGATTATTAGATGTTGTAGTAAGAGGTAGAATTCAACGAAAAACTCCTTATCTCAATTTACAGCAGTGTATAAAAAGATCACATTGGGCAAGGGAAAGCATTAATTGGACAAATGGTCAGTGGTTACAAGTTATGCGGAGTGATGAAACAAAGGTATTTTTATTCGGTATTGATGGCGAATACATGTAAGGCATAGAATTGGCGAAGAGCTACATCCTGACTGCATTCGGGAATCCGTGAAGAATTGAGTTAATTTTATAGTTTGGTCCTGCATGTCAGTAGACAGTATTGGTCTCCTTCATGTTACCGATGAAACATTAAATGCTAGAAAATACTTTGACACTATTCTAGAGCCAAAACTTACACCTTCCATTAGTGATCTTTTTCCCCAAGAACGTATCATTTATTTTTAAGCAGGATTTAGCTCCTTGTCACACAACAAAAATATCGAATGTGTGGTTTAGTTTAAAGGGCACTGAATTATTATTATGGCCAGGAAACAGGCCTGACCTCAAAATTATTGAGAACTTCTGACGTCGCTTGAAAACTCTTGTACATATGAAGCCTTCATCAAATAAAAGAGAATTAATTGAAACTATAATTGTTTCCTGGCATCATGCAATAACGAAAGAAGAGCTTAAAATTCTCATCGGCTCAATGAAACATCAGTGTGAAGCTGTAATAAAAAATAAAGGTTATCCTACAAAATACTGATAACTCATAGAAATCATCAGTATCTAATGTATCTAGATAATTATTGAAGCTCAACTTTTTTTGTATTGCAAATATTTGAATTTTTCTTTTTGTACTGAAATCAGCATTGAATTCTCTTTAAAATGATATGTAAGATTTTGCATTTTTGAAACGTTACATTTTCTATAAACGTACAAAGTTAGAAAATATAAACGTTTTCAAAAGTGTCCACAATTTTGGCCACCACCGTATACAAGAATTGCTCGTTTAAAGTTATAAGATTGCATTTTAGGATTATAATATTTTGATATTATAATCCTACTTTATTTATTCCATTTATTTTAAATGATTTCAATTTACAGTAAGATCATATTAATTTATTCCATTACTTCCTCCCAATTTTTCAGATGCTTGTTGCAGTGATTTTAATTTTGTTTTAATGGATTTAAGTGAAAGGCGTAGCTTTTGATTGACTGATTTTATTCAATTTCAAAAGTAATCATTATATTTTTCTCTTTGAAGACTGAAATTTTGATGTAATAATGGCGATTTTGCTAATAAATATTTCATAACAATGTTTAACTCTCTTTATTTATATTATAATTAAAGAGGACTTATACTTCAGGACTGTTACTATAATGTGCATATTTGTCGACATTATCAATCATCGGTTGCAGCATAACAATAGAACACATCAATTTAGCTTTCCCACCCGTTCCTCGCTTGCAGTATTTGACTTCCAAACAACTATATATAAATTGCAGTGTTTTAGTTTCAATTTCTTAAAATATTTTTTTACTACTTGTTATGAACATTATAAAAACACGCATTTTCATCCGAAAAATAATATTCAAATCATGGTTAGAAATGCCATCTAGCATTTTTGTAAATTTATTTCGAAATTGTATTTACACCTCATTTTAATTATTAAAAAATGGGGGAAATCGTTTCCTTTCAATGTTTCTTAAGATATAAAAATAATTTTTATTTAATGCTTAAAATCATTCTTCCAATTTCTGATCTCTCCTTTTATGGTCTATATATAATAAAATGAAATTTTTTTGATAAAGAAAAAAAATCAAAGGTTCATGCTGCCATCTGTCGGTAGCACGGGCAACTTATTTAATGGTTCATAAAATACATCTCTAGACGTTAAGTAAAGCAGCTAGTAGTTTTAAACACTGAAGCAGGAATGAAGTTTGTAATTTATTTTGCTCAAAATACATCTTTTTTTTCTTTACACTAATTTGCAACTTAAAATGTCATCTTTTCAACTGCTAAATTCTTTAAAAATATCCGAGATGAAAATTAGTCATTTTATAACATTTCAATCACTGCAAGGAAGCTATATTCTGTTTGAAAGACATTCTTCGATTTCAAATTTTTCCTATAGATAAGAAATCTTTTGAGGGAGATGAATACTTAACCGGATATTTAACACTTATGCCGGATATTTAACACTTATTTTTTGAAGAAATAATAATGTAGCCCATTGATAGATGGCAGCACGATTTTAAATTAGCTATAGTTGGTTTATATTTTCTCCGCTAGATGGGAACACAATGTCTACCGGAAACCCTTCGAAATTCTATCTAATCTCGAAAATGATCACCATGCATTTAATAAAAAATACTAGGTTTCATTTATATATTTTTAAAGAAAAAAAATTTTCATAAAGAGCAGACGATTCAAATATTTTTTGCTACGCTAAAAAAATATCCAAAAAAATTCTGATAAGTCATTTTTAATTACATGAACTTTAATTTTAAGGCTACCATAATACAGCAATTTTTGTAAATTTATGGAGACTTATTTGGGTGAGTATTTGAATCTGCAGAGAATACGGAGAGCTTACTCTTCTAAAAAGATTATCTTAAACTTTTATCTGTACATATTTTGCTCTTTTGGTATACCTATTTGTCCTCGCATTGAATTTCACATTTCATTGCGTTATTATTATCATGTGAAAACATGATGTTGTTTTGGTTAGGAGGTTTTGAAGCTCAAATCACGTAGGCAATGAATATTGAAGCTCGAAATTGCGTAGGCAATGAATAAAGCATAAATGGCAATTTTCTTCATCATCTTTTAATCGCATATACATTTTTGCCTGCTTTTTCCAGTATTACATTATTATTATGTATGCTTCTTTTACAGTAGATGCTTTTTTAATAGGTTGACGTAAAACTATGACATCATATCTGTTATTTTCATGGAATGTAGTTTCTTTTGGAGGAAATTAAATATTCAATTCTTATATTATGTTTAAAAAAACTTCACTCGCGTTTAATAACAGTTTTGATAAACAGTATTTTCTCTTTCCCCCAATGGGAAAATATCATTTCATTCATTCTTAAGTGGGAAACATTGAAGGATTTGACTCCTGTTCTAAGATTAATCCATTATGAAACTGTTTTATGATCTCAGAAATTAAAAAATAACAGTTTGTGTTTACAAGAATATTGTTTTCATAAAATGGCGTTCCCTTTTGTGAGCACATGATGTTGTTTTGGCAAGGGGGTTTGATGCTCGAAATCGCGTAGGCAATGAATAAAGCAAAAATGGCAATTTTCATTTTCCGTTTTTTCTTGGTTAGCAAAAAAGTTTTGGAGCTGTCTTTGGAGCTCTCGTAAAACGGTTTAAACTAGATAATGACTGAAATTAAGTGACAAATAATGACTTAAAAATAGTAATGTTCTCACGTGATAACTTGAATTTTGCAATCGGAGATTTCATTTTTTAATTTATTATAGATTTTTTTTCATTTTGTCTGCTCTCATTTCACGACCGTTTATCGTGTAGACACAGTTTTTTAATTATTCGATCATCACATAATGCTATTCACTTTTTGCTGTCTTTACTAGTTTGATTGTATAACTACTGATTTTTCTTATATTCCTTCAAAAAATTAGAAATACCGTCTTTAGTTAAATTTCTACCTACTTTTTTTATTGGTTTCATTATAATTAACGCCTTGTTCATGTAATGATAGATATTTACATCGGTTTTTGTGTGAGTAAACTCTTTGGGCCATTTTTTTCTTCTCCCCCCCCCTCCCTTCTTTACTTTTTGAAAAGTCACAAAATGGAAAAATATGCAAAAAAGTAATTACCTTTATAACAGTCCCGAACCATACAAGAAAACGATCTCCTTTCAGCTCCAAAATATGGCATTAGTTCATGAATTCTACTAAAATCAAAATACTATCTTATTATCTGTCTAAAAAATCATGCTTATTGGCTACATTTAAATGAAGAAATGCTGTATCTTACCAACTGAAACAATGTTTTATTTTTCTGGTTATTTCACTATAACTTTAAAAAATAATTCTAAGCTTACATAATTTAATTACTTACGTTCTTAACTAAATTATCTTTAAAAAGATATATAATTTTATTCTACTACAAGAAACTATTTCCATTATGAGGCATTAAATTTCCAAAATGTACTTTAATTTATTTATTTTTTAATTTTGGCTTCTACAGTGTATCAAGTTTGGAATCTTGAATCTAAAATTAGCTTCAGATATGATTTGCCAAATACATTTTTTTAAATCCAAGTGTATCTAATAAATAACGTGATTTAAAATGTATAATATCTTCTATCAAACATAATGTAATTTTATTCAAATATAATTAAATTATCTAAGCTTCTCGTCGTAAGTTATTTTATTATTAAATATTTATATATAATTGGACAGGACATTCATTTGGGCCTAAGTTTACTACTGGGAACTAATTACCAATGAAATAGATTAGAGGATTATTATTCAAAGCTCTTAAGGTGTGAAGTTGTCAGAAATCAGAGAAAACTGCAGACCTTTGCACAGAAGATTATTAATAATGTAATAATTAAAGCAACAAAAATGTAGCATTAGATTTTTTTTTCTGCAGTTTTGTTGTCCTAAAAGTGCTACAGCTCAAAATGCTGTGTTGGATTTGGTTCTACATTGAATAATTTTATCCAACCGTTGCTAGATTTGCAGGAGGAAAATTGACAACTTTGCAATCGCTCCCGATTCTGCTTCGTGCATCGAATTATTGTAATTTTAAGCTAAAGATCTCTATCAGAACATTCATAAACAATACAATTCATTATAAAATTTACGTATAATTTATAAACATCTGAAGAATACTGTGGCTAAGTCATAGACTGGTAACAGAGTTTGTGTTAGGATTTGAGAATGTAGCAACTTCTGAAGCAATTACTTCAATCAATGCTACTAAGAAAAAGTTTAAATTTTGATTATATTATTACCGGAACTTTTGTTAAAAGTAAGAGAGAAAATTTGAATAAGAAAAAATAAAATTCTATAAAAGATGATAGTTTTATTTAGAAGAGCTTATTATTTGTTGGAAACTTTTACTATGAAAATTGTCTCTACCCTTCCAAAACAAATTGTCAATTGTTTGCTTGGAAATAGAGAAACAAAATATTTAAAATTTATAGCTACTTCAATACTATGATATCAATAGTAATAAAAACTGTCAACAATAAAGGAGCATAGTACAGTTATGTTTATTCTTTTATTGGGCTTTAGTTTCACAAGAGAATGTATTATTTTATAGTTAAAATATCCTGAACTATTTAGAGTAAAACATGAATGTCGGTTACACTAATTACTTTCCAAAACGCAAAAAGAAATCGCTCTAGTTTTGATTCGATCTTTCATTGACCGAGATAGAAAACTAGTTACTGTACTTTCCAAGAATTTTTTTTTATTTATTTATTAAATTTCCTTCCCTGAGGAACATATTTTATCTGTATTTAAATAGTTTTTATTGAAATTGTAGCTGCATGCATAATTTTGATAATTACGAATTGAAACTCCAGTGAGTAAAGTTACCTTGTTGGGAAAAATCTTTCATTGAAGTTTTTGATTTAAAATAATAGTCATAGAAGCTACTTTATTTATCAAAATAGTGTTTATAATTCAGAATTATCAACGTAACATTTGCCCTTTCGTTTATAAGAGTATTATGGTGCTACATCCCTTTATAACGGATTATTCATTTTTAGTATAATTTCTTTTTTGAGCTGAATTGATGTTTAGCACTGATCGAAAAAATATGCTATAGTTTATTTTGTCAAAAAAGTATTTTCTCCGATTATAATTAGTCCAGTTTGATTTATTAAATATTAATAAAATACATTTTTATCAAATATCAATAGAATAAATAAATTTATCAAAATCATATATAGTGTAAGAGCTTCAGAAAAAAATTAATTTAAAATATATTATGGCTAATTTCTGCTTTCATTTATGTTATGTTATAAACACATGAATTATTTAAAATGGCATTCAGATTGATATAAGATTCATCTTTTAAATTTTAGCTTAAATTCAAATAGTTTTTAACTGTGTTGTGTTATTTATTATTGGAGAGAGAGAGAATAGTTCCAATGATGATGTGTTACGTAAAAGAATAATAATATATTCCTATTATAAGGCAAATTAATAAATGCTTTTCTCAATCGAAGAAATAGCAACTGTTCATATCAATAACCAATAGCTAGTTATTTCTTCTTTGTTAAAAAAGAATTTCATTAAAATCAGATTTAAAGACAAGTGTATAAAATATTTGTAAGAATAATTATATAAATGAAGGGATAGAATTAATTTCTTTATTTTATTCAAAAGTTGAATAAAGAAACAATCGAATGCATCTATATATTAAAAATAACAATTTCAAAAATTTGTCATCGGCAACAATGTATCATAGGGAAATAAGAGAACAACGGGTGATTAAGAAAACACAAACTTTTGAATATGCTCTCTTTGAACTTTCAATATTAATTTCCAAAATTAACAAATTATCTTTATTTAAAACACTTAAATAAAAAGCATTTATCATGCAGTTTTCTCAAATATAATCATAAATTAAATTTATCGATAATCACAATTATTGAATTAATTCTTTTCCACAGTTTCATGTATATCTCTCTCATGTAACCCCTTCTAGGCAAAATTATAATAATAATCCTGAATTTAAATTAAGAATGTTTAATATACAATAATTCAGAATAAGTATTCTTATTTCTTGATATCTATAAGCCAAATTCCAATACAAAGTAGACTCTTGGCAAAATTTTAGATAAATATTACAAATAGAAATCATTTTCCGTTATAAATTTCTGAAAATCTGATCCTTTATAACAATCTGAATCTGTTTTAAAAAAATCGGAAAAAAAGAGAGTACATATCAAAGTGCTTTTTTTTTATTCTCTTTTGCGTACTTTCGGTACATTAAAACGAAAGACAAATGCATTTTTCGCCTATTCCTTACTATTTCCTTTATGAAAATAACCAACTTTAAAAAAGAAACAAAATAAAATCCTCTATGCTTTGAACTATAACACATGTAATTTTTTTTTATATCACAAAAAAAATTATCCTTTCTGTTTCAAATCTCTAGCTTAAAAGTCTTTTGAAATAAATAAAAAAATAAATTATTTCATACTGTTCCTCTTTTATTCCAAGTGTTTCCTCATCCCAAATATTCTTTCATCCTTTTCTTCATGAAACCACAAAAGCCTCTTTTGTGCAACATTTGATTCTTTTTCCTACATCAAACAACCAACTTGTGTTGTTCTGTCGCTCAAACTTCAACTCTTCGTTCCTTATAGTTAACTTTTCTTATTCTCTCATGTTTGCTACCAAACAGTATGTCTCACTCTCTTTCAGCAAATAATACATGCCAACCTCTAATCCTTTTCACATCGCCTGCGTAGAATTAAATTAACAGGGCAGCAATCCGCTTAACATGAAAGGATAAATTTACCACCCGCCGTATACATGTGACAAGCTTCATCTGCATGCATTCTTTTAACAAAACGAGACATTCTTGGGGTGGATCTTCTATTTGTATACAACGATTAAAATGTGACCCATCATATATGCTTCAAGAGTTAAATTATGCTCCTCACAATGTTCTTTGACTTCTAGCACTTGACTTCTCTTTCTATGCCAAACAGTGAATATTTTTCTTCTACTGCATAACTTTTCTTACATTTTCACGTTTAACTTCAAACAGTTTGTTTAACAATCTTTCCAGCAAACAATGTATGCCAGCATCTAATCTTCAAGATTTAAACATGCAACCAGATTAACACAGCATCGATGCGCTTAACATGAATATATCCATTTACTACCCGTCGAAATCTTAAGTTGGACACCGTATGCGTTCCTTCTGTAACAAAGCATGACATTCTTGGGGTGGATCATTCTGTTGTATACCATGATTAAAATGAGATCCATCTTGTTGCCTTCAAGGAGTGGATTTATTCTTTACAGCATTCTTAAAAGAACGCCATGGGGGTATTCTATTTAAAAGACAGTAGGATTCTTCTTTCGTTGGCATGACAAGACAGCTGCACATTCCAGAAAGTAGACATGCCAATGTTTAGCTATTGAATGGTCAGTTAGAAAAGGTGGGAAAGGGCGGGTCAGGTAACCCACTCAAAATCTCACACCTGCGTTTCTGGGTAGAAAGGGTTAAGACATGCTTTTTATCTGAGAACGCAGGAGATAAATGGATTTAGTAATTATAGCAACGGCCACGCGTCCAGTTAAGCGGAAACTCAACAAAAGATATTCAGATTTCTGAAGGCGGAGGGGGAGGTAGGATTGTGGCGCGTGCTATCAGTTAGGAAGGAAAGGAAGCAACTGATCTTAGTAGAATGGTTTGAAATTAACTGGAAACTTCCCAGAAAAAAGGGAGAGTTCTCCCCTCTTCCTTAGCTATGTTCGAGAGGATGGAATATGCATTTTAGGATATAATAAATTTGTTATGAGAGAATGGATGAATGATAAGTCCATTTATATAGTGCGTTTTCAAAAATGGCTTTTTGAAGCTTGAAATCTATTAATTAAAACTTGTACCCTAATGAAAAAAAATCTTTTATATAATAGTAATTTCTTTATAAATAATTGTAATGTATTTGAATAAAAAATACTACTGGTAAAAAAATGTTGAATTTAAATTTATAAATCAATTATATTTAATAACAAATTTTTCTAATCTAATTTTTCTAATTTTCACATAAAGAATAGAGAAAAAGCCTGATAAATTTGAAATATTTATTAATTTAATTTTAATTCTTTAGTGAAGAAAAATTCACCTGTAAAGACATCTCCGACTATTTAAATTGAAAAGTAGATTTTTTTTCATTAATTTTCTATAAAGTTATCAAAATCTTTCTACAGTTTTGTTATGACAGAATGCTTAAATATATAATCAAACAGAAGAATCCCAAAACTTTCTAACGCTTATTATTGTGTAAAGTATAGCTCTAACGAAACCTACATCAAATTACAAAGTAACATCCAATGTTATTCCCAACGTCATTTTTATGAGAGTGATAATGAGATTAAATTATTAAATTAGAATAACGAGAAATTAAGTGAAAATAGTAAAGACTTGAGATAACACCTGAAATAAAACAATTTTTTTAAAAAAGAAATAGAATTTTAAAATTTTTAAAGTAATACGTAATAATTTCAAAAAGAAATGAATTAGTTAAAGTGAAATTTCTTGCGTACTGTATTAAATCAAATATTTTAATGAAATATGTAAGACACCTTATTAGATTTGTATACAGAAAATATTTGTTTGTGTATTCCTTCATACAAATCAACATCAACAATTTTTGTTCGGTATTTATGAAATTTATCAAAAATATTCTTCAAAATAAGTGAAAGGTCACAACAACTTTTATAAAATTAAAAAAAGAGATTTAAAAAATTGAGGAAGTTCGTTGTGTTTTGCAACTATATATTCTAGAAAACATTATCTCACAAATATGATGGGCCGCGGTGGCCTCGTGGTAAGGTCTCGGCGTGTGAGCCATAGGGTTTCAGGTTCGAGACCCGATTCCACCGAAGAAACGTCGTGTAAGGGAGTCTGTTGAACGTTAAATCCGTCATGCCAAACATACTCCCGCTGGTGTGGCGTGAAGAAGGGGGTGCCAGCTCAGGTGTCTTCCTTGTCATCTGGCCGCGGTTCAAAATTACGAGGTTTGTTCCAAAATAGCCCTAGTGTTGCTTTACAACGGAATGTTAATATAACTAAACTAAACTCACGAATATGATCTTTACACTATTTAAAACTTAAAAATTTACTTTTTAATGTTGATGATAGTTTCTCTTCTGTGCAAATTTTTTTCTCTGAGTATATTGTTAAATTTAATGTGACGCATAAACTATAACAATGCCTTTAATTTTATCATGAAATTCAAATTTAATTCATTGTTCCACCAAACCATTCAATTGCAAATTTCCGTTTTTGCCCTTTAAAATTAAAATAAAGAAATTGTTTTCTTTGAACATTAATTACAACGCACTTCCTCTTTTATTTCGTATTATAAACAGGATTATATTTGCACTCGCATTGATTTCACCAAATTTATATTTTTTCAATAAAATTTTTAATAAATATGTCCTAGTTTAATAGTTGGGGAAACCAACATTTTGAGCGAAAAAGTTGGTAGCCGAAAATGTCTAGTTGTTACAAATACATTTGTAGTTGCGAATAATCTTCTATCTTTTCTTTTGATTCAAGAGATGTCGTTGCCTGGGGCTGCGGTGGCCCCAGGAACCGGAAGGTTTCAGGTTCGTGGTCCGATTCCATCAAAGAACCATTGTGTAAGCGGGTCTGGTGCACGCTAAATCAGCCAGAGTCAAACGTCCTCCAGCTGATGTGGTGGGGAGAGGGAGGTGCCAGCTCAGATGTCGTCCTCGTCATCTGACCGTGGTTCAAAATTACGAGGTCCGTCCCAAAATGGCCCTAGTGTTGCTTTAAAACGGGACGTTAATATAACTAAACTAAACCAGATGACGTTACCTTATTAACATTAAATTTCCCATGATTCTTTTTGGAGGTCATTAATAAATTGACTTCTAAGTAAGTGTCGTGTATTTTTTCGTGTTCGTGTTTTGATTTGTCTTGTGAAATGTGGAACTTAGAAAGTAATTAAATAATTGCTCCTGAAACTCGTCTATTATTTTCATCTACCTCATAATGAAGTTATAAAGAGTCTCGTCCTTCTACACGATATACTTATTTTTCAGTTAACGTGTCGCGAAAAAATTGCTCCACCAAAAATGGAATCGCAAAAATTATATTCATTTAAAAAGGAATCTCAAGGGAGGAAATGAAGAATATTTTTCTTCAGCATAATTATTGCAAACTGCATAAATTTGAAGCATATAATAATAAAAGACATGCTTAAAAAATCTGAATATATAAAATTTGAATAAACTCATTATTTTTTTCCTTCTAAAAAAGAATGCCAAATGATTGATTTGGCGACAAGTCTTTGAAAACGACCTCGACATGAATATTTAATACACGAATTATTAATAAAGCCTTGCTCAGTGAATTGAATATTTTATGATTAATCGAAGAAGAATTTATGATGAAATGTGGGAAGAAAAAATAGTTTAGCGTAGACAACTAATCAAAGAAACACTGCTTCCTGTTTGGCGGAACTTTTAATGGATGGCATAGCATGTTTGCAAAAAAAAAAAATTATAAAATTATAAAATCTTGAAATATGCCAATCGATTTTTTTTCTCAAAATAATGAAACTTGTAAAAATTAATATTCTAACTGACAGATTAAAAAAACAAAAAACAATATTTTTCACTTTTTATTCTTCTTACTTAATCTCGTTAAATTATTTGCTTAGATTCAACATTTCATTGCTGGATTGTATAATTCTCTTCAAAAATTTAAAGATTTGCACCTCTATTCTGAAACCTCAAGACATGATAATGTTTTAGGTAGGAGATCTTTATCTTCATTTGTTTTTAATATTTAATATTAATCATATAGAAGATAACGTGAACACAAAGCATAGATTTAATTTCATCATAATTTTCGACTATAAATCCAATAGCAGAAAAAATGAAAAGTATTGCTGTAAAATTTATTTAAAAATATTCTTAATAATTTGTAAAAATTAAAAAAAAACATTGTACTGAAAAAAAATTTCAAAAAAAAATGGTATAAAAATCTAATTAAAATTTTATGTTTTTACATTTAAAACGAAGAACGGTTTTACGAAAAAAAACCTTTTTTCGGTGAGTAGATGTTACTTAATAGATAAATTGTATTATTCAACGTATAACATTTCATATTTGGTAGCTGAAAGGTTTGTTTTTCCCCTTCGTCCATGAAGTATAGAGAAAATATAGCAACCGTTAAAAAAAATTCAAATTGGAGATTTTGACAAATCTACACGTTTAAGACTTCTAGAAATCAGAAAACACACTTATAGAATTATGTTTATCTGTCTGCGTACAAGAAAACTTAAAAATGCTTTGAACTAGATGGATGATATTTAGATATACTCTTAAGATCAAATTTCAAGTTTTCCATCAAATTTTCAAAGAAATATATTAAGAGAAAATCGGCCAAGCATTCGAATGCAAGTAAGCTTGATAACTACAAACCATAAAGAGCGGATCTATAAAATTTGGTGCAGTAAACAAAGTGTTGTAATCGCCAAAAAAATTCGATCTTTCGAAATTTTCAGTTTCCAAGTATAGTAGAAAAAAAAGTGAAGTTCAAGTTTCAGACCTCACTGAATTTGAAAAAAAAAAAATCATTTTTGGTGTTATTTCTACCTTTCTATGCCTATACCAGTAGGTGAACACAATCAGCTAGATTATACTTAGTATGTGGTCTTTACATCTGATTTATAATTTCTATCAAATTTTGAATTTAGTTCATTCAAAAAAATCCTTGCTGTCTGTGTGCAAATGATCACAATAATTAAAAAACATAAAGAGTCAGATAGATTAAATTTGATTTGGTTTGGTTTCAGCGTATAAATCTTGATACACATCAAATCTCGAATGGAATTCGACAGGAAATTGGCCATCTGTCGATCTGTACATTGGCATGCATGTAAATGAGATAATTCAAAACCACAATGACTTAAATCTGTGGAATTAGGTACGAGTCATCACCAAAAAATTATTATAATCGAACTGAAGATAGTTTATTTATTCCTATTTCGAATCGAATTCGGTAAGGAATTGACCGTCTGTCTGTCTGTATATTGTCATGCATGTAAATAAGATAATTGAAAACTACATTGACTTAAATCTGTGGAATTAGGTACGAATTAACATCAAATTAAATTATTATAATCGAAATGGTGACTATTTATTCCCATTTCGAATCGAATTCGGTAAGGAAATGACCATCTGTCGGTCTGTATATTGTCATGTATGTAAATGAGGTAATTCAAAACCACAATGTGGAATTCGGTACGAATTATCACCAAATCAAATTATCGAAATAGAGGTAAATAATTTAATTATTCCCATTTTGGCATCTTTCTTTGAAAGATTTTTTATACAGGTAAAAGAAAAATATAACAGAATACTCCCTCGCGGAATCGTACAAACAGGTAAACAGATATAAAAATGGCAAGATAAATCACGGCATTTGTAAGAAAAGAAACCAGGCCATTTATCTTGGTTTACTATTTGGATGACAAGCACAAGTTTCTATTTCTTTTCAGTTTCGACTAGTAATGCTGTCTTTCTGTATTATTATCGCCATGGGTGGAAACAGCCTTATAGATAGTTTTTGACTATCCCTTTCAATTGTGGGCAATCGATCTTGCATTTTGCTTTCTGTCAGCGCATTTCCGAAAGTAACTAATGGAAACATTTGTAACGTGAGCAGAGAAGGGTGTAAAAAGAATCTGCCTCTGCGTGAAGGAGTAACAATCCTACACATGGTCCATTACTTCGGACTTCCCCTTTCAATTGAAGTTGATCGATCTGTCGAGTCTACCTATTTTTCTGTTAGCGAATGTTAACTACTGGAAGTATCAATATCGTAAATAAGTGCAGTATTAGCAAATTGCCAAGTTATATAAATGCCCCAAATAATAAGAGAGGAGAATGTGTGTCTCTCTACAGGCCAGGTATTTGATCTACAGATTTCTGATTAGGAACAAATATACTTTTAAGAGTGGAAAAGTATATTTTGAAATTTCTTTTGGAAAAAAAGAGGAATTTTATAAATTATTTTATAAATTATAATTAAACAGAATTTTATTTATACGTTTGTGCTCGATAAATTTCACAACTGTTATTGCTCAAATTGAATTCTTACAGAGTTCAAAATAATATCTTTTTAATAATAATAATTAATTGATGTCCAATTTAAAAAAGGACGTTTTTTTAATTATTTATAACTATAGTTTTCCTTGATGCAATGA
>JAPMOR010010558.1:31634-56226 GCA_026543865.1 Argiope aurantia | reverse complement strand
TGTAGGAACAGGTTGTGAGTAACGCAACTCATCATCGCAAGTCATTGTGGTTCACACATAACTAAATATTACAAATAATTGTTAATGTTCTGTATTTGTTTAATTGTTATAATTGTTCATGTTTGTTTTTCAAGTAATTGCAGCAAAAATATTTGATATATTATTTTGTGTTAAATGAAACTTTATTTCTGCTGTTGCATCTGGCAACGAGGATGTTTTGTAAAAAGTAAATAAACGAGTGAGATGCTCGCCGTTACTTGGAGTTGACGTAGTTTGTGTTTGATTTTAAGTTCCTTAAAACACTTTCAATCGTTGGTCGTAATATCCTAAAATAAGAAATGTTTATTTTAAGTATCGAGCGTTTACAATCTGCACTTTAAAACGCAGAGTCATACGCCGATAAAGTGGTGACCCGGAAACAGAACTGCAATGGCGACCGGCGAAAAATACGAACCAAAACTAAGTTCAACGGATACTGCATGTAATGGTGAAGTAGCCAAGGTCAGTGTAAAAATTCCTCCATTTTGGACAGAAAAGCCAGAAATTTGGTTTTACCAAGTGGAGGCGCAATTTTCCATTAGTGGTATTAAATCAGAGGAAACAAAATTTCATTATTTAATTGCGCAGATGGAACCAAAATATGTTGAAAATTTATGGGATATAGTCACTGATGCTAATGAAAATAAATATACCGCTGCGAAGGAGAGATTGCTGAACACTTTTAAAGAAAGTGAAAATAGACGTATTCAGCGTCTCGTGTCAGAAATGGAGTTAGGCGATTTACGGCCAACTCAACTACTTCAAAAAATGCGTAGTTTGGCGACAGATGGAATTTCGGATAATGTGTTGAAAACTCTATTTCTTCAAAAAATGCCGGATTCCATCCGAAATATACTTATCGTCAGCAATGAAGAGATCCGGAAACTTGCAGAAATGGCTGACCGTATTGTAGAAATGCATCCGAATCGCGAATTATATGCTACATCTAGAGGTGATATACAGCAGGATAGTGAAATTAATAGTTTACGTTCGCAGATTGTTTCTTTGGAGCGTAAAATCAACCGCTTACAACTTGAACGCGGTCGTTCAAGGAGCAGATGTGCTACTCAAAACAATCGGGGACGCAGCGCGTCTCGTAAACGATTTCATCCTGCTGGTAAGTACTGTTTTTTTCACTATAAATTTGGAGCAAAATGTTATCCAAATAAATGTAAACAACCTTGTGAATGGAAAAATGCCGATTCGGAAAACTAGCATCAGCAGCAGACTTAACGGCGAGTTCTGCTGCGGAAGTAACTCAGGATTGCCGTAAATACCGTCTATTTGTTTTTGACAAAACAACGGGTTTGCGTTTTCTTGTTGATAGTGGAGCTGATGTCAGCATTATTCCCAATACGACAAAACAAATTTCGACTAGCGACTATAAATTATATGCTGCAAATGGAACTGAAATTGAAACATATGGAACGAAAGTATTGACCCTTGATTTGGGATTACGTCGTGAATTTCAATGGCCTTTTGTCATAGCAAATATAAAAAAGCCAATTTTAGGAGCAGATTTTCTAAATCGTTTCCATTTGTTAGTTGACGTTAGGAATAAAACATTAATTGATGGAATAACTAAACTCTCTACTCAAGGTAAAGTTGCACCTGCCTTAAACGTCAGTGTAAATACAATGTACAGTGCCTGTAAATATTCAGATTTATTGCATTTGTACCCATCTATTACAAAACCTAATTTTTTTATTTCTGATGTAAAGCATACGGTAAAACACCACATCGAAACTAGGGGACCACCAGTGTATTCTAAAGCAAGGCGATTAGATCCAAAGAAATTAGAAACTGCTAAACAGGAATTTAAGTTTATGCTGGACAATAATATTATTCGTCCATCTAAATCAGAGTGGGCCAGTCCACTGCATATGGTCTCGAAGAAAGATGGATCTTTCAGACCATGCGGGGACTATAGAAGGTTGAATGACCAAACACTTCCAGACAGATATCCAATTCCTAGACTCGAAGATTTTCAGCACATTTTACCAAACAAAGTCATATTTTCTAAAATTGACCTTTTTAAGGCCTATTTTCATATTCCTGTTGCAGAAGAGGACAAGAAAAAAACAGCTATTATTACTCCATTTGGACTTTACGAATTTAACAGAATGAGTTTTGGTTTACGGAATGCTCCGGCAACATTCCAAAGATTTATTCACGAAGTATTTCGAAATTTAGACTTTGTGTTTCCTTATTTAGATGATGTATTGATTGCCTCTTCTAGTGCAGAAGAACATCGTTCACATCTCAAAATAGTTTTTCAACGCTTAAATGATTACGGGCTTCGCATAAATGTCAGCAAATCAGTTTTCGGAGTTGATTCACTAGAATTTTTGGGCTATAAAATTTCGGCTAAAGGATCAAGGCCTCTGCCTGAAAAAGTAAAGGCCATATTAGAGTATCCATTGCCAAATACCCTTCAAAAATTGCGTACATTTTTGGGTATGCTAAACTTCTATCGTCCGTACATAAAAAATGCTGCAGCAACTCAAGCCCCTCTTCATGAATTTTTAAAAGGTGCCAAAAAGAAAGATCAGAGAAAAGTCCCTTGGAGTGAGGCGACTGTAAAACTATTTGAAAAATGCAAAATGGATATAGCAGAAGTTGCAATGTTGACATATCCAAATTCCGATTACCCTCTGTCTCTTCACACAGACGCATCGGATTTGGCTATAGGAGCAGTTTTGCAACAATACGAACCTGATGGGTTGAAACCTATCGCATTTTTTTCAAAAAAGCTAAATGAGGCACAAACTAATTATTCGACGTACGATCGTGAACTTTTGGCTATTTATTTGTCCGTAAAACATTTTAAGCATTATTTGGAAGGTAGAGATTTCCAGATCTTCACTGATCACAAACCTTTAGTTTTTGCTTTTAAGCAAAAGAACGACAAAGCGTCACCAAGACAGTTGAGACATTTACAATATATTTCTCAATTTACCACAAATATATGTTATGTAAATGGTCAGGAAAATATTGTCGCAGATACATTATCGAGAATTGCTAATGTTAACCTGCCAACTATAGACTATGATCAAATTGCTGACGCCCAAATTGATGATGACGAACTGAAACAACTGCGACTTTACAGTAAATCCTTGAAATTTAAGCAGTGTCAACTTCCATCCGGAAAATCTTTATGGTGCGACACATCTACATCAAAGGTTAGACCTTTTATTCCAAAGCCTTTCCGTGTGCGGATGTTTCAACAAATCCATTGTTTATCTCACCCCGGAATTCGTACAACAGTTAAAGAAATGTCATCACGATTCATTTGGTCTTCACTGAAACAGGAAGTTCGTAACTGGACACGGGCATGTCTACATTGCCAAAAAAATAAAATTTCGCGGCATACAAAATCCGAATTTGGAACCTTTAAACCGCCAGATGATCGTTTTAGTGTAATTCATATTGATTTGATTGGGCCGTATTCTCCATCGGATGGATACATCTATTGTTTGACATGCATCGATAGACACACATCTTGGATGGAAGTGGTTCCTTTACGGCAGATCACTGCTGAAGTTGTTGCACAAGCTTTTTACGAATGCTGGATAACAAGATTTGGAGTACCTTCTCTCGTGGTTACGGATCGAGGAACTCAGTTTACTTCAGAATTATTCAAAAAATTAGCAATCATTTGTGGTGTAAAATTACGGCATACGACGTCTTATCATCCCCAAAGTAATGGAAAGATAGAACGCCTACATCGCACGCTAAAAGCAGCCATTAGATGCCACAACTGTATTCGATGGACTGAGTCATTGCCTACTGTTCTCATGGGTTTACGAGCTTCTCTTCGAGACGACAGTAGTTTTACAATAGCCGAAATGGTATTTGGTAAGTCTATCAAATTACCTGGTGAGTTTTTTGAAGATTCGAAAACTGTGTCCATTACAGATTCTTTTGTTGATAATCTGCGAAAACAGATGCAGTTAGTAAAACCAAGAATACCCAAACAAAAATGTAAACAACACATTTTTGTTCCACAAGATTTAAATACAACTACTCACGTATTTCTTAGGATTGATCGTGTAAAAAAACCCTTAGAACCGCCATATGAGGGACCCTTTTTAGTATTACAACGAACGCAAAAATTTTTCACGTTGTTAATCAAAGGTGAACGTGTAAATATTTCTATTGATCGAATTAAACCAGCCTATAAGTTAACACATTTTGACATTTCTGATGCTCCATTGCCATTAAATGTTAACAGTCCTGCATCCTGTGAACCCAAAAGAAGTGGCTCAACTGAAAGGATGCAACATAAGAATGCATTAAGTGATCCAAAAAAGGACGACAAACTGCCTGCTTTAACCACACAAACACGTTGTGGAAGAAAAATAAAACGACCTGTGCGTTTTACAGACAATGTCTAAAATGTTGTTCTAGTGCATTATATTCATATTACATTTAAATGTCATTTTCAATTTTTTTTTTCTAATTAGCGTAACTTCGTTACTGGCAAGGGAGTGATGTAGGAACAGGTTGTGAGTAACGCAACTCATCATCGCAAGTCATTGTGGTTCACACATAACTAAATATTACAAATAAT
Organism: Argiope aurantia; assembly: GCA_026543865.1. Taxonomy (NCBI): domain Eukaryota; kingdom Metazoa; phylum Arthropoda; class Arachnida; order Araneae; family Araneidae; genus Argiope; species Argiope aurantia. Next base: position 51,614 of record JAPMOR010010558.1, on the reverse strand, counting down.
TGTTAATGTTCTGTATTTGTTTAATTGTTATAATTGTTCATGTTTGTTTTTCAAGTAATTGCAGCAAAAATATTTGATATATTATTTTGTGTTAAATGAAACTTTATTTCTGCTGTTGCATCTGGCAACGAGGATGTTTTGTAAAAAGTAAATAAACGAGTGAGATGCTCGCCGTTACTTGGAGTTGACGTAGTTTGTGTTTGATTTTAAGTTCCTTAAAACACTTTCAATCGTTGGTCGTAATATCCTAAAATAAGAAATGTTTATTTTAAGTATCGAGCGTTTACAATCTGCACTTTAAAACGCAGAGTCATACGCCGATAGTCTTATTTTAATGGATACCTGAATTTTGTTTTATTATTTTTAATGCTATATTATCTAAGGGTATTTCAAGTGCATATATAATTTTTATTAATGCTTTCCTTAACTAATTTATCAATTTCGTTTTTAATATTATTAGCAGATATCTCTACTAAGATCTAATCACATTTAATCTTTTTATGTTCTTATGTTAGATATCTGGTTGTTAACTTTATAAATGAAGGCACAGTAGAGGTCGTTCCTGATACGTGGGAACGCTCTGGGCTGTGTTTCTGGCCTCCGATTACATCAACGGAAAAATTTAAAAAAATGGTGCTCAGTTCCACTGAGCCGTGTGAGGATTGGGCGAAGATACCTATTAAAGTGTTGTATTCAGCAGGTAAATATTTATTTCCTTTCTAATGGTAGTTAAGATGATATATTAAAGTACTTATGTAAGATTTAAATATTCAGGGAGCTATGAAAAAGCAAGAAGAAAACGGAAAAAGGCAGAAGAGACATCCAACTTGTCCAGTGATTCCGATTTTATTGAAAATAGAAGGAAAAGAAAAAGGAAATATGAAGATCCCATCCAAAATATGCCTACCACTTCCAGGCATAACCCTCAGTTACCAGTGACATCGCTTTGCACGCCCCATAATCCTCCTCCTGTCACACCTCATCTGAATAGCCAAGTGTCTTCATCAAATGAAGGTAAAAGTACCTGTTTTTTCATCTATCTGTAGTACAACTAGAAATTCATGTAATTATCATGATAACAATGAATGTAATAATAATTCAGAAATATATAGAATAAAAGACGTAGTTTTGGAAGTGTAAGATATTATGCAAGATTTTTTTTCTGTGATTAACTTCTGCTTTTATAAGAAATTAGGAGAAAAAGTGATTGAAAATTTAAAATGTTAAAAATTAACTTTTTATATAGCATTCCAGAGAAAGGTACTCAGGATGCTAGAAGAAATTAAGGAAGATCAGGCAGAACTTCATGCAATGATTCAAAGCCTTACAAAAGATGGATCCTGTTCTGCTATTCCTGAAGAATGTGTTTTGCCCGTGAGCAGCCCTGAAGAATTAAACCAGTTTAATGAATATTTATATGACAGGGAGCAGTTTTCACAGATTGTAAGTATTTCTGCTTAAAGGGACTAGGAACCTCTACATTTTTTTTATAGTTTTTCAATTTAAAATCCAAATACAATTTGAAGATATATATTATAATAGGAAATATTAAAAAATTGGTACATTTCGAAGAAACCTTCAAAATGCTTTATATATATATACACACACAGACACCAATTTGGCACTACAATTTTTTAAATTAATAGTCAGTAACTTTTAAAAACTTTTAATTTTAAAAATATATGCTCAGTATTTGTAACAGTATAATAAATAATCAGCAGCAGTTTGGTTAGAGTTAGAGGAAAAGTAATATACTTGCAGCATTTTGAAGTGGAGGAAACTATAAACAATTTTAAACTGAGTTTTAACCATCCAACTTCTCCCACGATTTCAGCGGGTTGATAATCAGTCCATTTTTTATTGCATCCTACTTTTTTCGCAGTTTAGAGTGTTTATTTTTACGATTAAAGATGTTTATATCATATTATTTTCTTGTAACATATAGTATTAGTTCCCTTTATTTGAAATTATTTGCAAATGTCGCATCTAAATAGAGATTATAAAAAATTACGCAGTCAGAGGGTCAATGTTTCATTAGTGTTAAATATAATAAAAGCTAACAGCAAGAACATTAATGAAATTAAATGTGCTATCTTTATTATGTCCAATTACTCCTTTTGTATAAGTACATCATCTCCTGAATAAAAAAAAACATTTTTAATAATGAATTATAAAAAAATATGTATTTTATATACTTCTATTTCTGTTGGTTTTTTACAATTAATAATATTTATTTCAAAATTTTTATTTAGATAATATATTATTTTAATCTACAGAAGAATACACAAGTAAAAAAAGAAAGCATTTTTCTTTTTAAATAATTTTAAAATAAAGGAAATTGTTCTCATAATTTTATATCCCTATTAATTATTTTCTGTCAATTAGCTGTTCAGTTTCTTAAAATGTTTAATCAATAACTTTTTTTCTATATAGTGCACATATTTTGGCTCGTTTGGAGGTCATACCTACAATAGCTTAGTAAGAAGAATACTCCAAACAGTGATGACCAACGAACTGAGCTTGCAATATAACTGGAAAGGAACTGGGGGCATAAAGTTAGCATTCCAGAACTTCCAGAACATAATTCAAATGATATCAGGTATGTTATATTCTTGATTTCATTTGCACTATGCAAATAAGAATACTTTGCTCTGCCAAAGTGTCATATATATTATTCAGATTATAGCTTTTGTACATAGTTTCGCTATATTCTTGTGAAAACGGTTGCATGCTTATTGTCAAATTTCTTTTTCAATTAATGTAATTAATTTTTCTTGCACTGTTCTGGTTATATTAAAAATATGCACTTTTTAAAAATTTTATTAATCATGGTAGTATTTTCATTTGTTTAATTTTCTTCAATATACATTTCAGCATCCGTAAGGAAGCACAAGAAATTTGAAGACGTAAGCCAACATGAAGTGGAAGTAACAATTAAAAAATGGCTTGTCTATGCGAAGGATAGGGACGGAGGAAGAGCTCATCGAGCACGGAGCATCGAGCAGCATTCAACGGCGCACAAATAATAAAAAATATTGCAAATGTTACTAAATAAGTTTTTGTTCACTAAATAAAAATGTTCATTAAATAAATTTTCTTTATAATTGACTTTGTGAAGGTATGATTCTTGAAATTCTTAGATTTGGGATGTTGCTTGGTGTATGACATTACAGAAAATTCAGTCAAAAATTGGAAGTAAATTATTATCATACATTGTAAAATATTGCTTAGTGAAGGTCATTATAATCGGATTGTTTTGTGCATTAATTTTTGTAATCCCCTAAAAAATAAAGTAAGGAAAATAATAATTTTTTTAGTGATGATAATTTAAAATATTATGACACCAATTTATAGAGTTGTAAGAAAACTGAAAAACCAATATTTCAGTAAGTATATAATTGACTATGTGAAAGTATGATTTTTGAAATTCTTAGATTTGGGATGCTACTGGGGTGTATGACATTACAGAAAATTCAGTCAAAAATTGAAAATAATTTATTATTATACATTATAAAATATTGTTTAATGAAGGCAATTATAGACGAATTGTTTTGCATAGTATTTTTTCCAGAAAATTTCCAAAAAATAAAGAGAGGAAAAGTATAAATATAATTAGAAATGATAATTTGAACTATTGTGACAATAGTTAATAGAGTTTAAGCAAACTAAAAACAAATATTTCAGTATGACGGCGGCAAGTGTTCCATAATTAATCACCTATATTTGGCATTTAAAAAAATGAATGGGGAAATGGTTGATATCGGGTAGCCCACTGATAAAATACATCTGGAAATTATTGGTATTGATTCACCCATTATACATTAACATGGGGAAATGATTGGTATTGGACCGTCCTTTGGAAAAATATATCGGGAAATGATTGGTATTGGGTCGCCTATTATAAACTTACATGGGTAAATGATTGGTTTTGGGTCGCCTTTGGGAAAAAAAAAAAACATCGGGAAGTGATTGGTATTGAATCGCCCTTTGAAAAAAATACATGGGAAAATGATTGGTATCGAGTCGCCGATTAGTAAAATACATCGGGAAATGATTGTCTTTGGGTCGCCCTTTCAAAAAATACATGGGAGAATGATTGGTATTAGACCGCCCTTTGGAAAAATATATCGGGAAATGATTGGTATTGGATCGCCGATTGATAAAATACATCGGGAAATGATTGGTTTTGGGTCGCCCTTTCAAAAAATACATGGGGGAATGATTGGTATTAGACCGCCCTTTGGAAAAATACATCGGGAAATGATTGGTATTGGATCGCCCTTTGGTAAAATACATAGGGAAATGATTGGTATCGGGTCGCCGATTGATAAAATACATTGGGAAATGCTTGGTATTGGGTCGCTCATTGATAAAACACATCGGAAAACAATCGGCAAATTGGTCGGAAACAAGCCGCGGCGATCACCGCCCGGTGTCTTGCCGGGGGACATGACCAATATCGGGGCGACATCGCAGGCGATCTCGCCCCGACCTCGCGCGTTCTGTAGGGCGATGTTTGGCCAATGATTGGCCAACGATATTTTGCTGCTTGGGTAACTATCAAAACCAACAGGGAAGGCCTCTCAATCTTTCTCGCATACTTTCTAATAAAGTTGAGTTGCTATTTTAGACGCATTTTCCCCAACAGATTATAAGAAAATAAACATGTTATTCGCAGTTGCATTAAAAATATTGCAACTGTAAATCGTCTTAAATATGCTTTATTTCTTTGGATAGAGACAACTCATTAAAAAATGTTTTGAAATCCAACGCGAGCAGAATCCCTGAAACTTTCTCGTAGACAATCAAATAGAGGTGTTATTCCAGATGACGCCTTGCTTGGCACTAGCGCACAATAATTACGAAATATTAATCTTTAGCTTTTTTTTTCTGAATATGCCTTCTGATTCTTTTATTTTTGTCTGTTTATCCCTAGCATGCATGTTGATAGCATCTGAAAATTCAATTCGTGTTCTAGAGTCATTATTACCAACCCACTGAAAACATTTGCCACAGAACTGCACCTACAGCAATGGAATCGCTTGTTAAATTTGATATATTTAACTTGTTGATTTTTTTCGTTTTCGAAAATATGAAGATGGGTATGGATGTTCAACCCCTCATTGTCTGAAGTTTGACAGTTGTCGATATTATAGATGTTAAATCTGTTGACAGAATTTTATTCATTTAGCTTCCATGGTTTTGCATTTAACATAACTTATATTCGAGAAGCAAAAATGCAGACTTCCTCGGAATATATTTTACTCAAAATTTGTTGCAAAAATCATATGCTATATTTTACCTTAGTTCAAAGTGTTTTTGAGCTATGTCACAGACTAATAATTTCCAAAAATTTATTTTTCGAATTCAAAAGTGTGGAACGAGACGATTCAAAATCTCGAGTTTGAATTTTTTCAATATGACACTATTTTTTCCATATCTTCTCTACGAAAAAGTAAAAAAACGTATGCAGTTAAATGTAAATACGATTTAAACTGTATTCATTATAGATCCTGCATTGAAAAGAGCTGTATGAATTGTAATATTTTATTACTCCCTCTAGTATAGTTTTTCGTGATTATAAAAATTCCTTGATCGAAAATTTGTTAGCTTTGCTTCATATTTTCTTCAATAATGTACTTTCAATACTAAAAAATTAATTTTTTCAGTCTTTTATCAATTCTTAAATATCACCTAAATCGATTTTTACCCTTTTTTGCTTACCATGGAATCATTCTTGTTCGTTTGCTGGCTTTTAATGAGTGTTGTTTAAAATCGTAATTAAATTTTTTATAGAATTTATTTTTATGGTTATAAGCACAATTAGGGTTGTTTAGTATATTTCAGAACTCCATATCATTCAGTGTAATTCAAAGTTTCAAAATTTTATGACTCTTAAAGAGCAACTAAAAAATAATTAATTTATTTCATTGGCGATGCCGTTGTGAATCATGATGGTAATTAACTTGAATTTTCAAATAAACGCAATATTTATCTTGAAAATTATAGAAAAAAAGTTTACCACGCACAGCGCATGTGCATTTGCAAATTATTCATTGTCACTACTAATATTTCTTCGAATATTCAATCAATATATAGTGAATTTTAATATGTAGCTATGCTAGCATATTATCACATATTTACATATTTATCAAATTTCGTATAATTGGTGAAACTCTACATGTTATAAAAAAAAACGTGGATTTTTAAAAAAAAATCATTTCAAACATTATTGAGTTTTTTTTCTTGTATTTTCTTGTATTTCATTTCATTCCAAACTGTGTATTAAGTTAAAAAAAGAGACAAAACACAAAATATAATTTTATCTTTATATCGTAAATAATAATGAATTGATTGTTTCATTCAGATGTATTAACAAGATAAAAAGAGTAATCATCATTGCGATCTGTTAATCAGAAAAGAATGCATTTAAATACTTTAAATATTTAGATTATTGAAGTAATCGCCGACCATTTAGGCAAATTTAAGTCACTATTATCGTGTTAACTTTCAGAGATTTATAAAGATTCAAGTAATCCGAAAAGTCGTGCTTATTGACACAGAAGTTAAGATGTGAAATTTGTGCTTGCAAGATTACTGCTAAATCTATGAGCATAATGGTTTTTAATTCCATTATTCATCCATCGAAATATGCGCCAACAATTTCTCACATTTCGTTTATATGCATTAAATTTTTACAACAACAGGAATCTGCCATAACGAAAGCTCAATAAACGACCTACACAGAAACAGAATTTCTAATTGTTATAACGCAAAGCTTTTAGGCGCAGAGAAATATTTTCCTGGTGGATAGAGTGATAGGTTGTTTCCATGCTTTTTGCATGTCTTCAGTTCGAGAGAAATGGCTTAGAGATTTTGCTTCTTCTTTTTATTTATTAATTTTGAAGATTATTCTCCATCATAGTTCAACATTTACTATGAGTTTTTCTAATTCTTATGCAACAAAAATAAAATTTTACTTCAAAATACATAAAAAATAAAGAAAAGATTTAAATAACAAATTCCCGCACATGCGCAAAAATCATTCCTATTCTTAGCATTGTGCTTTGAGATAAGAATCGTTCTGCGGTGACCTGGTGGTAAGATCTCAGCTTTTAAACGGATGATTTCAGGATCGTGAACCGATACCACCAAAGAACTATCGTGCAAGGGGTCTGGTCCACGTTAAATGTGCCCGGGTCAAAAATCTTCCCGCTGGTGTTGTGTAGAGAAGAAGCTTTGTGAGGTTATTTGTCGTCCTCATCATCTCACCGTAATTCGAAAATACAATGTCCGTCCCAAAATAGGCCTAGAGTTGCTTTAGATACAGAAATTAATATAACTAAACTAAACTTTAAATAAGAATCCCATTAAATTTGAAACTAAGAAAGGTTAAACATAACAAAAACTTAGACCACACACTTGTCAGAAAGAATTTATAGCCTGGTGGATTGAATGATATGTTGTATTGCTGCTTTTAGCAGGTCATTAGATCGAGTCTCGTAATCCAGCAATGGCTTTATAGATTTTTATTTATTCTGAATATTATTTTCCGTGCTAGTTCAAAAATAAGTAGAAATTTTCCCAATTCATATACATCAGAAATAAAATTTATCAGAAAAATATTAAAAATATATTAAAATCAGAAAAAAAATAAGTCCCATGCTCAAAAATCATTCCAATTTTTAGCATTGTGCTTTTTGACAAGATTCCTATTATTTTTCAAACTAGAAATGATTATATATGTTAAGAATCTTATTCTGTGCCGGATTGTAAAATCTATGTGGTCTGGTGGAAAGAACGAAGGATTCTGACGCTATATTTTGCAGGTTTTCAGATCGAGTCCCGAAAGAGAATAAGAGTTTTATATACCTTTCTCTATTTTTAAAAAAATATTTTTTAATATAATTCTCCATGTTCATTCAACATTTACTGAGAATTTTTCCACTTTTTATACATGAAAAATAAAATTTTACTTCGGAAATCTATACATCTAAAAAAAATTAAGTTCCAAGATCTCGCAGATGAGCAAACATCATTCCCATTTTTAGCATTGCGCTATTTGATCAGATTCCCATTATTTTTTAAACTAGAAATAATTATATACGTTAAGAATCTTATTCTGTTCCGGACTGTAAAGTCTGTGCGGCTTAGTGAAATGAATGATGGGTTCTGGCGTTGCATTTTGCAGATCGAGTACCATAACGAAAAAATAGATTTTTACATATTTCTTTTACATTTACATACTTTTTTAATATTGTTCTCCATGCCCATTCAACATTTACTGTGAATTTATCCAACTTTTATACATTAAAAATAAAATTTTACTTCGAAAATCTATAAATTTAAAAGAAATATTAAGTTCCAACATTTCGCACATGCGCAAAAATCATTCCGATTTTTAGCATTGTTCGTTTTGAACAGATTCTAATTATTTTTCAAACTAGAAATGATTATATATGTTAAGATTTTTAGACTGTTAGGAGCAGTAAAGTATGTGTGGTTTGGAGGAATGAACGGTGGGGTCTGATGTTGGATTTTGCTGGTCGTCAAATCGAGTCCCGTAACCGAATAATAGTTTGGTACACACTCCTTTTTTTAAAAAAATATTTTTTTAATATTATTCTCCATGCCCATTCAACATTTACTGCGAATTTTTCCAACTTTAATACATTAAAAATAAAATTTTACATCAAAAATCTATAAATTTAAAAGAAATTTTAAGTTCCAATATTTCCACATGCGCGAAAATCATTCCGAATTTTAGCATTGTGCATATTGAACAGATTCTCAATTTTTTTGAAATTAGAAATGATTATATATGTTATGATTATTAGACTGTTACGGCCTGTAAAGAAGGTGTGGTCTGTTGGAACGATGGGTTCTGTCGCTGCATTTTGCAGGTCTTCCGATCGTGTCCTGTAACCGAATCATAGTTTGATACACATTTCTTTTTAAATAAAATTTTGATTAAATAAAATTTCTTTTTAAATAACTTTCCATGCCCATTCAGCATATACTGTAAATTTTTTCAATTTTTATACATTAAAAATAAAATTTTACTTAAAAAATCTATAAATTTAAAAGAAATTTTAAGTTCCAACCTCTCGCACATGTAGAAAAATCATTCCGATTTTTAGCATTTTGCTTTTTGACCCTATTCCCATTATTTTTCAAACTAGAAATGATTATATATGTTGTGATTCTTAGACTTTTACGGCCTGTAAAGTCTGTGTGGCTTGGTGGACTGAACGATGGGTTCTATCGCTGCATTTTCCAGGTCTTCCGATCATGTCCCTTAACCGAATAATAATTTGATACACAATTATTTTTTAAAATAATTCTTTTTATATTATTCTTTATACCCATTCATCATTTACTGTTAATTTTTCCAATTTTTATATATAAAAAATAAATTTTTTCTTAAAAAATCTAGTAATTTAAAAGAAATTTTCAGTTCCAACATCTCGCACTTGCGCAAAAATCATTCCGATTTTTAGCATTGTGCTTTTTGACCCGATTTCCATTATTTTTCAAATTAGAAATGATAATATAGGTTAATATTCTTAGACTGTTACTGTATGTAACGTCTGTGTGGCCTGGTGCAATGAACGATGGGTTCTGGTGCTGCATTTTGCAGGTCGTCAGATCGAGTCCACTGACCGTATAATAGTTTGCTACACATTTCTTTTTTAAAAATATATTTTTTTAATATTATTCTTCAGGCCCATTCAACATTTACTGTTAATTTTTCCAATTTTTATATATAAAAAATAAAATTTTTCTTAAAAAATCTATAAATTTAATAAAATTTGTGTTCCACCATCTGGCACATGCGCAAAAATCAATCCGATTTTTATCATTGTGCTTTTTGTCCCGATTCCAATTATTTTTCTAACTAGAAATGATAATGTATGTTAAGATTCTTATACTGTTACGGGCTGAAAAGTTTGTGTGGCCGGGTTGAATGAACGATGGGTTCTGACGCTGCATTTTGCAGGTCGTCAGATCGAGTCCAGTAACCGAATAATAGTTTGCTAACATTTCTTTTTTTAAAATTATTCTCCATGCCCATTCATCATTTACTGTTAATTTTTCCAAAACTTATATATTAAAAATAAAATTTTTCTTAAAAAATCTATAAATTTAAAAGAAATTTTAAGTTCCAACATGTCGCACATGCGCAAAAATCATTCTGATTTTTAGCATTGTGCTTTTGTCCCCGATTCCCATTTTTTTTCTATGTAGAAATGATAATATAGGTTAAGACTCTTAGACTGTTACTGGCTGTAAAGTCTGTGTGGCCTGGTGGAATGAACTATGGGTTCTGGCGCTGCATTTTGCAGGTCGTCAGATCGCGTCCAGTAACCGAATAATAGTTTGCAATGCATTTCTTTTTTTAAATATTTTTTCAAATATTATTCTCCATGCACATTCATCATTTACTGTTAATTTTTCCAATTTATATAGATTAAAAATATAATTTATGTTAAAAAATCTATAAATTTAAAAGAAATTTTAAGTTCCAACATCTGGCACATGCGCAAAAATCATTCCGATTTTTAGCATTGTGCTTTTTGACCCGATTTCCATTATTTTTCAAACTAGAAATGATAATATAGGTTAAGATTCGTAGATTGTTACAGGCTGTGAAGTCTGTGTGGCCTGGTGGAATGAACGATGGGTTCTGGCGTTGCATTTTGCATGTCATCAGATCGTGTCTACTAACCAAAAAATAGTTTGCTACACATTTCTTCTTTTTAAAATATTTTTTTAATATTATTCTTCATGCCCATTCATTATTTACTGTAAATTTTTCAAATTTTTATATATTAAAAATAAAATTTTTCTTAAAAAATCTATAAATTTAAAATTCCAACATCTGGCACATGCGCAAAAATTATTCCGATTTTTAGTATTGTGCTTTTTAACCCGATTTCCATTATTTTTCAAACTAGAAATGATGATATAGATTCAGATTCTTAGACTGTTACGGGCTGAAAAGTTTGTGTGACCTGGTGAAATGAACGATGGGATCTGGGGCTGCATTTTGCAGGTCGTCAGATCGAGTCCAGTAAAAGAATAATAGTTTGCTAACATTTCTTTTTTTAAAATTATTCTCCATGCCCATTCATCATTTACTGTTAATTTTTCCAATTTTTATATTTAAAAAATAAAATTTTTCTTAAAAAATCTATAAATTTAAAAGAAATTTTAAGTTCCAACATCTTGCACATGCGCAAAAATCATTCCGATTTTTAGCAATTTTTCCAATGTTTATATATTAAAAATAAATTTTTTCTTAAAAAATCTATAAATTTAAAAGAAATTTAAAGTTCCAACATCTGGCACATGCGCAAAAATTATTCCGATTTTTAGTATTGTGCTTTTTAACCCGATTTCCATTATTTTTCAAACTAGAAATGATAATATAGGTTAAGATTCTTAGACTGTTACTGCCTGTAATGTCCTGTGTGGCCTTGTGGAATGAACGATGGGTTCTGGCGCTGCATTTTACAGTTCGTCAGATCGAGTCCACTAACCGAATAATAGATTGCTACACATTTCTATTTTTAAATTTTTTTTTAATATTATTCTCAATGCCCATTTATAATTTACTGTTAATTTTTAAAATTTTTATATATTAAAAATAAATTTTTTCTTAAAAATTCTATAAATTTAAAAGAAATTTTAAGATCCAACATCTGGCACATGCGCAAAAATCATTCCGATTTTCAGCATTGTGCTTTTTGACCCGATTTCCATTATTTTTCAAACTAGAAATGATAATTTAGTTTAAGATTCGTATACTGTTACAGGCTGTAAAGTCTGTGTGGCCTGGTGGGATGAACGATGGGTTCTGACGGTGTATTTTCCAGGTCATCAGATCGAGTCTACTAACCGAAAAATAGTTTGCTACACATTTCTATTTTTTAAATATATTTTTAATATTATTCTTCAGGCCCATTCAACATTTACTGTTAATTTTTCCAATTTTTATATATAAAAAATAAAATTTTTCTTAAAAAATCTATAAATTTAATAAAATTTGTGTTCCACCATCTGGCACAGGCGCAAAAATCATTCCGATTTTTAGCATTGTGCTTTTTTTCCCGATTTCCATTATTTATCAAAATAGAAATGATAATGTAGTTTAAGATTCGTAGACTGTTACGGGCTGTAATGCCTGTGTGGCCTTGTGGAATGAACGATGTATTCTGGCTCTGCATTTTGCAGGTCGTCCAATCGAGTCCACTAACCGAATAATAGTTTGCTACACATTTCTTAAAAAAAAATGTTTTTTAATATTATTCTCAATGCCCATTTATCATTTACTTTTAATTTTTCAAATTTTTATATATTAAAAATAAAATTTTTCTTAAAAAATCTATAAATTTAAAAAAAATTTGAGTTTCACCATCTGGCACATGCGCAAAAATCATTCCGATTTTTAGCATTGTGCTTTTTGTCCCGATTCCCATTATTTTTCTAACTAGAAATGATAATATAGGTTAAGATTTTTAGACTGTTACTGGCTGTAAAGTCGGTGTGGCCTGGTGGAATGAATTATGGGATCTGGTGCTGCATTTTGCAGGTCGTCAGATCGTGTCCACTAACCGAATAATAGATTGCTACACATTTCTTGTTTCATAATATTTTTTTTAATATTATTCTCCTTGCCCATTCATCAATTAATGTAAATTTTTCGAATTTTTATATATTAAAAATAAAATTTTTCTTAAAATATCTATAAATTAAAAAAAAAATTTAAGTTCCAACATCTGGTACATGCGCAAAAATCATTCCGATTTTCAGCATTGTGATTTTTGATCCGATTTACATTATTTTTCAAACTAGAAATGATAATATAGGTTAAGATTCTTAGACTGTTGTTGGCTGTAAAGTCTGTGTGGCTTGGTGGAAGGAACGATGGGTTTTGGCGCTGAATTTTGCAGGTCGTCAGATCGAGTCTACTAACCGAATAATACTTTGCTACACATTTCTTCTTTTTAAAATATTTTTTAATATAATTCTTCATGCCTATTCATCATTTACTGTTAATTTTTCCAATTTATATACATTAAAAATATAATTTTTCTTAAAAAAAATCTGTAAATTTAGAAAACATTTTAAGTTCCAACATCTGGCACATGCGCAAAAATCATTCCGATTTTTAGCATTGTGCTTTTTGACCCGATTTCCATTATGTATTAAACTAGAAATGATAATATAGGTTAAGATTCTTATACTGTTACTGGCTGTAAAGTCTGTGTTGCCTGGTGGAATGAATGATGTGTTCTTGGGCTGCATTTTGTAGGTCGTCATATCGAGTCCACTAACCGAATAATAGATTGCTACACATTTCTTTTTTCATAATATTTTTTTAATATTATTCTCCATGCGCAGTCATCAATTACTGTGAATTTTTCAAATTTTTATATATTAAAAATAAAATTTTTCTTAAAATATCTATAAATTTAAAAAAAATTTTAAGTTCCAACATTTGGCACATGCGCAAAAATCATTCCGATTTTTAGCATTGTGATTTTTGATCCGATTTCCATTTCCTTTTATTGTTAGAAACCGAATAATAGTTTTCTACACATTTCTTCCTTTTAAAATATTTTTTTAATATAATTCTCCATGCCCATTCATCATTTACTGTTATTTTTTCAAATTTTTATATATTAAAAATAAAATTTTTCTTAAAAAATCTATTAATTTAAAAAAAACTTCAGTTCCAACATCTGGCACATACGTAAAAATCATTCCGATTTTTAGCATTCTGCTTTTTGTCCAGATTCCCATTATTTTTCAAACTAGAAATGATAATATAGGTTAAGATTCTTAGACTGTTTTTGGCTCTAAAGTCTGTGTGACCTGGTGGGATGAACGACGGGTGATGGCAAGATGGCGATGCGTTCAGCAGGTCGTCAGATCGAGTCCACTAACCGAATAATAGTTTGCTACACATTTTTTTTTAAAAAATTTTTTTAATATTATTCTCCATGCTCATTCATCATTTACTGTTAATTTTTCAAATTTTTAAATATTAAAAATAAAATTTTTCTTAAAACATCTATAAATATAAAAGAAATTTAAAGTTCCAACATCAGGCACATGCGCAAAAATCATTCTGATTCTTAGCATTCTGCTTTTTGACCCCCGATTTCCATTAATTTTCAAACTAGAAATGATAATATAGGTTAAGATTCTTAGACTGTTTTTTGCTTTTAAAGTCTGTGTGGCCTGAACGACGGGTGATGGCGATGCATTCAGCAGGTCGTCAGATCGAGTCCACTAACCGAGTAATAGTTTGCTACACATTTCTTCTTTTGAAAATATTTTTTTAATAATATTCTTAATGCCTATTCATCATTTACTGTTAATTTTTCCAATTTATATACATTAAAAATATAATTTTTCTTAAAAAATCTATAAATTTTAAAAAAATTTAAGTTCCAACTTCTGGCACATGCGCATAAATCAATCCGATTTTTAGCATTATGATTTTTTTCCGATTTCCATTTTATTTTACTGTTAGAAACCGATTAATAGGTTTCTACACATTTCTTCTTTTTAAGATATTTTTTTAATATAATTCTTCATGCCCATTCATCATTTACTGTTATTTTTTCAAATTTTTATATATTAAAAATAAAATTTTTCTTAAAAAATTGATAAATTTAAAAGAAATTTTCAGTTCCAACATCTGGCACATGCGCAAAAATTATTCCGATTTTTAGCATTGTGCTTTTTGTCCCGATTCCCATTATTTTTCTAAATAGAATTGATAATATAGGTTAAGATTCTTAGACTGTTACTGGCTGTAAATTCTGTGTGGCCTGGTGGAATGAACGATGGGTCCTGGCGCAGCATTTTGCAGGTCGTCAGATCGAATCCAATAATCGAATAATAGATTGCTACACATTTCTTTTTTAAAAATATTTTTTTAATATTATTCTGCATGCCCATTCATCATTTACTGTTAATTTTTTAAATTTTTTATATATAAAAATAAAAAATCTTTTTAAAAATCTATAAATTTAAAAGAAATTTTAACTTCCAACATCTGGCACATGCGCAAAAATCATTCCGATTTTTAGCATTGTGCTTTTTGTCCCGATTCCCATTATTTTTCTAACTAGAAATGATAATATAAGTTAAGATTCGTAGACTATTAAGGGCTGTAATGTCTCTGTGGCCTTGTGGAATGAACGATGGGTTCTGGCGTTGCATTTTGCATGTCGTCAGATCGAGTCTACTAACTGAAAGATAGTTTGCTACACATTTCTTCTTTTTAAATTATTTTTTTAATATTATTCTTCATGCCCATTCATCATTTACTGTTAATTTTTCAAATTTATATACATTAAAAATATAATTTTTCTTAAAAAATCTATAAATTCAAAAAAAATTTTAAGTTCCAACATCTGGCACATGCGCAAAAATAATTCCGATTTTTAGCATTGTGCTTTTTGACCCGATTTTCATTATTTTTCAAAATAGAAATGATAATATAGGTTAAGATTCTCAGACTGTTACTGGCTGTAAAGTCTGTGTGGCCTGGTGGAATGAACGATGGGTTCTGGCGTTGCACTTTGCAGGTCGTCAGATCGAGTCCACTAACCGAATAATAGTTTGCTACACATTCCTTTTTTAAAATTTTTTTAATATTATTCTCCATGAACATTCATCATTTACTGTTAATTTTTCAAATTTTTATATATAAAAAATAAAATTTTTCTTTAAAAATCTATAAATTTAAAATAAATTTTATGTTCCAGCATCTGGCACATGCGCAAAAAACATTCCGATTTTTAGCATTGTGCTTTTTGAACCGATTTCCATTATTTTAAAAAAACTATAAATGATAATATAGGTTAAGATTCTTAGACTGTTATTGCCTCTATAGTCTGTGTGGCCTGGTGGGATGAACGATGGGTTATAGCGCTGCATTTTGCAGGTCTTCAGATCGAGACTACTAACCGAATAATAGTTTGCTAGAAATTTCTTTTTTTTTTTAAATATTTTTTTAATATTATTCTTCAGGCCCATTCATCATTTATTCTTAATTTTTCCAATTTTTATATATAAAAAATAAAATTTTTCTTAAAAAATCTATAAATTTAAAAGACATTTTAAATTCCAACATCTGGCACATGCGCAAAAATCATTCCGATTTTTAGCATTGTGCTTTTTGACCCGATTTTCATTATTTTGCAAACAAGAAATGATAATATAGGTTAAGATTCGTAGACTGTTTCGGGCTGTAATGACTGTGTGGAGTTGTGGAATGATCTATGTGTTCTAGCGTTGCCTTTTGCAGGTCGTCAGATCGAGTCTACTAACCGAAAGATAGTTTGCTACACATTTCTTTTTTTTAAATATTTCTTTTAATATTATTCTCCATGCCGATTCATCATTTTCTGTTAATTTTTATAATTTATATACATTAAGAATATAATTTTTCTTAAAAAAAGCATAAATGTAAAAGAAATTTTAAGTTTCAACATCTCGCACATGCGCAAATATCATTCCGATTTTTACAATTGTGCTTTTTGTCCTGATTAACATTATTTTTCCAACTAGAAATGATAATATAGGTTAAGATTCTCAGACTGTTACTTGCTGTAAAGTCTGTGTGGCCTGGTGGAATAAACGATGGGTTCTGGCGCTGCATTTTGCAGGTCTTCAGATAGAGTCTACTAACCGAATAATAGTTTGCAACACATTTCTTTTTTTTAAATATTTTTTTAATATTATTCTTCATGCCCATTCATCATTTACTGTGAAATTTTCGAATTTTTATAAATTAAAAATAAATTTTTTCTTAAAAAATCTATAAATTTAAAAGAAATTTTAAGTTCCAACATCTCGCACATGCGCAAAAATCATTCCGATTTTTAGCATTGTGCTTTTTAACCCAATTTAAATTATTTTTCAAACTAGAAATGATAATATAGGTTAGGATTCAGAGACTGTTACTGTCTGTAAAGTCTGTGTGGCCTGGTGCAATGAACGATGGGTTATGGCGCAGCAATTTGCAGGTCGTCAGATCGAGTCCACTAACCGAATAACAGTTTGCTACGCATTTCTTTTTTAAAAATATTTCTTTTAATATTATTCTCCATACCCATTCATCATTTACTGTTAATTTTTCCAATTTTTATATATTAAAAATAAAATTTTTCTTAAAAAATCCATAAATATAAAAAACATTTTAAGTTCCAACATCTGGCATATGCGGAAAAATCATTCCGATTTTTACCATTGTGCTTTTTGACCCGATTTTCATTATTTTTCAAACTAGAAATGATAATATAGGTTAAGATTCTCAGACTGTTACTGGCTGTAAAGTCTGTGTGGCCTGGTGGAATGAACGATGGATTCTGGCGCTGCACTTTGCAGGTCGTCAGATCGACTCCACTAACCTAATAATAGTTTGCTATACATTTCTTTTTTTAAAATATTTTTTAAATATTATTCTCCATGCACATTTATCATTTACTGTTAATTTTTCCAATTTATATACATTAAAAATAAAATTTATCTTAAAAAATTTTAAAATTTAAAAGAAATTTTAAGTTTCAACATATCGCACATGGGCAAAAATCATTCCGATTTTTAGCATTGTGCTTTTTAACCCAATTTCCATTATTTTTCAAACTTGAAATGATAATATAGGTTAAGATTCCTAGACTGTTACCTGCTGTAAAGTCTGTGTGGCCTGGTGGAATGAATGATGAGTTCTGGCTCTGTATTTTGTAGGTCGTCAGATCGAGTCCACTAACCGAATAACAGTTTGCTACGCATTTCTTTTTTAAAAATATTTCTTTTAATATTATTCTCCATGCCCATTCATCATTTACTGTTAATTTTTCCAATTTTTATATATAAAAATAAAATTTTTCTTAAAAAATCTATAAATTTAAAAGAAATTTTAAGTTCCAACGTCTAGCACATGCGCTAAAATCATTCCGATTTTTAGCATTCTGCTTTCTGACCCCCGATTTCCATTAATTTTCAAACTAGAAATGATAATATAGGTTAAGATTCTTAGTCTGTTATTGGCTCTAAAGTCTTTGTGGCCTGGTGGGATGAACGACGGGTGATAGCGCTGTATTCTGCAGTACGTCAGATGGAGTCACTAACCGAATAATAGTTTGCTACACATTTCTTTTTTTAAAATATTTCTTTTAATATTAGTCTGTATGCCCATTCATCATTTACTGTTAATTTTTCCATTTTTTATATATAAGAAATAAAATTTTTCTTTAAAAATATATAAATTAAAAAAAAAATTATGTTCCAGCATCTGGCACATGCGCAAAAATCATTCCGATGTTTAGCATTGTGCTTTTTGACCCGATTTCCATTATTTTAAAAAACTAGAAATGATAATATAGGTTAAGATTCTTAGACTGTTATTGGCTCGAATGTCTGTGTGGCCTGGTGGGATGAACGGTGGGTTATGGCGCTGCATAATGCAGGTCTTCAGATAGAGTCTACTGACCGAATAATAGTTTGCAACACATTTCTTTTTTTAAAAATATTTTTTTAATATTATTCTTCATGCCCATTCATCATTTACTGTGAATTTTTCCAATTTTTTTATATTAAAAATAAATTTTTTCTTAAAAAATCTATAAATTTAAAAGAAATTTAAAGTTCCAACATCTCGCACATGCGTAAAAATCATTCCTATTTTTAGCATTGTGCTTTTTGTCCCGATTCACATTATTTTTCTAAGTAGAAATGATAATATAGGTTAAGGCTCTTAGACTGTGACTGGCTGTAAAGTCTATGTGGCCAGGTGTAATGAACTATGGGTTCTGGCGCTGCATTTTGCAGGTCGCCAGATCGCGTCCACTAACCGAATAATAGTTTGCTATACATTTCTTTTTTTAAAATATTTTTTTAAATATTATTCTCCATGCACATTTATCATTTACTGTTAATTTTTCCAATTTATATACATTAAAAATAAAATTTATCTTAAAAAATTTTAAAATTTAAAAGAAATTTTAAGTTTCAACATATCGCACATGGGCAAAAATCATTCCGATTTTTAGCATTGTTCTTTTTGTCCCGATTTCCATTCTTTTTCCAACTAGAAAATGATTAAATATATTAAGAATGTTAGCATGTTCCGGACTGTGAAGTCTGTGTGCCTTGGTGTAATGAACGATGGGTTGTGATGTTTCTTTTTGCAGGAGTTCAGATAGAGTCTCATAACCGAATAACAGTTTTAAATATGTTTAATTTTTTTAATGTTATTTTCCATGCCCACTCAACATTCAATGTGAATATTTCCAAATCTTATACATCGAAAATAAAATTTTACTTCAAAACTCTATACATTTAAAAGAAATATTAAGGTCCAAGGTTTTGCACATGCACCAAAATCATTCATATTTTTAGCATTGTGTTTTTTGATCAGATACCCATTTTTTTCAAATTAGAAATTATTTTATATATTAAGAATGTTTTACTGTTCCGGGTTGCAAAATCTGTGTGGCCTGGTGGAATGAAGGATGGGTGCTGGCGATACATTTTGCAGGTATTCAGATCGAGTCTAGTAAATGAATAATAGTTTTATACTCACTTTTTTTCTTTAAATATTTTTTAAATATTATTCTTCATGTCAATTCAATGTTTACTGTGAGTTTTTCAATTTTCATAATTGAAAAAGAAAATTTTACTCCAAAAATCTATAAATTTAAAAGAAATTTTAAGTTCCCAGATCTCGCACATGCGCAAAAATCATTCCTATTTTTAGCATTGTCCTTTTTGATCAGATTCCCATTATTTTTCAAACTAGAAATGATTAGATATGTTAAGAAAGTTAGAATTTTCAGGAATGGGAAGTCTGTGTGCCTCGGTGTTATGAACGATTGCTTGTGAAGTTGGCTTTCGCAGGTCTTTAGATCGAGTCTCGTAACCGAATGCTTGTTTTATATATACATACATACATAC
>JAPMOR010010558.1:0-22695 GCA_026543865.1 Argiope aurantia | reverse complement strand
GAGCGGGACCCTAGTAGCTTCGCTAGCACATTGAACATAAGGACTGTATGGTTAACATGAACTGAACATAATCAATTTAAAAGAAAGAATGTAGTACGTTACACGAACGGATCTCAGAGAGAATTTTAAAGAATTAATGTACTTACAGGATTTAGTCAGCTGTCTCGACAGGATACGATCGGGATATTTCTTTAAAGAATCGGCGTATTTTTTCAGTTATTACGACGTTGTTCTGTCGGCGCCAAATATACTCTGCCATGTAGCCGTCGAATTCTCCGGCTACATGGTTTGTCCCGTGTAAAGATCTTTTGACTGCGCTCCAGGTTCCCTCGATAGAGTTGGTGTGCGCTCCTGTTTCCGGGTCTTTAAATGTCAGACTGTGGTTCACCGTTAAATGCTGAAAACCTTCGTTTTCTAGACACTTATACGATGACCAACAGTCTGAAATGATTGTACTTCCCGGAAGAATACGCCTTTTTATTATTTCCAGTAAAATATCTGCAGATCTTTCAGGTACTACTTCAAAAAAACAGTCATTCGTATATCTAACTATTCCTCCAAACACCCATTTCCCTTCCACTCGTTTTCCTCTATTGTACTTTCTCTTTCCAAATTTGCTTTCATCAATTTCCACAATCTTTCCAACACCACCTATTTTTCCGTCAAAAGCCAAACAAGCATCTTCACATACTCCTCGACAAAAATTCATCCAATCAGTCACCGTTCTTGCTGAAACATTTAAATCATTCACAATGCTTTCACGCCTCATTCGGTTTAACCACATATACGTTAAGCACAAAATTATTCCTAAATCCAAATGACTTTTCTCGAACCAGGAACCCTTTCGTACAGAACGTTTAATGTGGTGTCGATTCAATCCTTTCTTTCTACAACGCCAGATCTTTCCATCGATTCTGTTTCCTAAATCAATCAATTTCATATTCTCACCACACACCGGACATACACACTTAGATGCAATCAAACCATTCTCCATACAAAATTTTATACACGCATTCTGTCCTAACTTCATCAACTCGTAAAAAAAAAATACATTCCACTCACCCTTCATCCATTCTGCAGGTTCGAAATACTGTTTTCCATCCCATTTGCCCGACATCCATTCTTGCACAATTCCAGACATAACAACTTATCGAGGGAACCAACCGTTAGAGCACCAAAAGAATTACGAGAACTGCGAAGAATTCCATTGCAGCTGTCTTTTAAAGTGAGAATGCAGACGATTTCGTTAATTAAAAATTCAGACGCTTTTTTAATGCGTATACTGACAATTAATAATTCAATAAGAATAAATATTTTCCGTTCGTATTCACATTAAAAAAACGAAAGAAGAAAATAACTTTTAATGACAAGCTTAAATTTCTTTATTTAGAATTCAGACGATTTTTTAATGCATATACTTATAATTAAAAAATTGCATAAGAATAAATATTTTCCGTTCGTATTCACATTAAAAAACGAAAGAAGAAAATAACATTTAATTATATGCTTAATTTTCCTCATTTAATAAACTTTTAATTATAATAAAGAACAAAATTAAAATCTTTAATCTGTATTTTTTTAATATTTTTAATTTAACATTTTTCAGAATATAATAGTTTATGTACAACTCAACCATTGCAAAAAGTAGTAAACAAAACAGCAGTGCGGTTGCTATAAGAGAAATATTGGCGACAAACAGCAGGGTGCACACTAATCTTCACTTAGGCCAAATAAACATCTATGACTTCATAAGTTTATAATTTTAAAATTTATAATGCATTTCACATTCATTATTTTATTGTACAATAATTTGGAATTCTTTGTCGTTGCTATCTGTTTAGTATTACAATTATTTTGCACGGTTTTTCTATTTTAATTGCAAGTATTATCTAGAATCAAGTTTATAAGAAATTAATATATCTGCAATCATTTTTAATTCAAATCTTCATTTCTTCTAATGAGATGTGATTGTTTCGAATAGGAGGGTGTGCCTTTTCCTTCGTGTTTGTAAATAGAATTCTGCTTCTGAATGAAATTTTAGGGATTGACTGGTTTTTTGCGGTTATTTATCTGCGTTTTTGTTACAATGTAATTTCGACTGCAAACATTTCCCATCTAAGAGCCCCCTAAAGCACTTTTCGAAATTATTCTATAAACTTTTCTATGCCGTAAGTGTATTATTAAAATGCTGCATTGAAGTAAGTCCTTTCATGTCACATTTATTAGTATTTTATCGACAAATTTTATTTACTTTTAAATTTAACTGGGGCAGAAAATTTTTGGGCTTGGTAAAGAAAGAATTGTTCTATGATTATAAAAATAATCGCTTTCTGTTTTGAAATTTCAATCTCTTATTGCAACTGGTGAGTGTCATACGAATTAGTCAAAATATTTCAGATTTATTACGTAAACCTCCGACTGTTTGTAAGTGGGGTTTGTCTCTTGCCTGCATATCTAATGTTATTTCACAAGTCAATAAGCGAGTTAAAAGGTAATTCCCGTTTGTGTTAATGCTCGAAATAGATGCACTATAACTAAACGATCTAAAGTGTGTAGTAACAAATTATTCATTTCTACCTTGTAATAGTAGGCATCGCATCACTCAAAAATGGGCGACTTCGTTGATATATTTTATTTAATGCTCAAATATATATTGTGTAGTTCAATTGGGGTGCTTGGCATTTCGCCAATCGTGTAAAATTATAATCTTGCAAAATATTTAATGGAATAACTAATTCATTTGTGGATTAAAGTATAGAGTTGCAAAGGGGTCGCAAAATTTTCTTTATTGAAAATAAAGATAAGTAGTTTTCTTGAAACGAGTCGAATTAATTTTCAGTTAATCAGATGGAGACGCTTATTCGATTCCTGTTGAATTCTAAAACGTAAGCGTTTAATTCCGTGACCAAAGAATAAAATCCATTCATAGAAAACTAGATGTTCACAAGCAACTCCCATTTCATTAATTATTCTGGTTGATAAATTTGTTTCCGATCAAATTTTTTGGTGAATGCTGTTAAAATAGTGTAGTTCAGTCCCTTAAATTATTCTATTTCTGAAGAATCTTTCATTCACTTCGCTGTTTTGGATACTCGCATTACGAATTTCTTCCAGCCTTTGTTATTTTCTTCAACGCTTCCTAATTCAAAAGCCCATTTCTGTGTTTTGAGAAAACGCCTTAGCGTTGTTCATATCGCTTTGATTAGAAGTCAAAGGTGCATTCCAAGCAATCGAAGGATATATAAATGTTTTTCATCGTTACTTTGGGAAATTTATCGCTTATTTAGACAAATCATAACATTGGAATTGAATCACGGTAAGATAAATAAAAAATAAAAAGCCCAACAAATGTTTAGTTATTATTCAGATAGTAGATAAGCGTTTTTGCTTTCAGTAATTATTTTCAACAAATTCCATATTAATTCTAATTCTATTCTATTTCAATAATTCGGATGCCGATTACTGTGAACGTCAAATTCGAAATCGATTTTCTGACAATTTTCTAAACTTTAGAAATTAGAGTTCGAAAAACGCATCCGCATTATGTGCATCTTTTTGTCTTTAAAGACTTTCACTCAAATGTTTAGCGCTAGATCGATGAAATTTAGTATATAAACAGATGACCAAATTTGTTGTTTTCTATCCAGTTTTGATCGAAATTCCTTCCTTGGAAGAGGGACAGAGTACAAATGAATTCTGTAACTATAAAACTTAATGAATTAAGTGACCGAAATTTGGTGCATAAGTTATGCATCTCAAGTTTAGATATGCATCAAATTTGGGCGAAATCTGTCTGACGGTCTGTATTTTCACATATATCTCAACGAAATGTCTTTTATCAATAAAATTCGGTTTCTAATCTTACGAATACAGTTGTTTCTTGTCCAATTTTTAGTCGGTCGGGAAAAAAAATCATCCAAAATGCATACAAATTACATTTCATAGATATTGATATGCCATATCTATTGAATGGATATTGCTATGCAAGACATCCGGCCAAATCCAAGATGCGTTATCTTACCCATGGGCAGGTAGACAGAAGAGCTCAAATGGGGAGTATTTCGGGGCGACCACTTGCTCTGGTTTCTAGATCGAAGAAACAAATCTCTTCTGCAAATGCGCCCTTTTTGAAATTTCAAGTTTAGCTAAAGGCATTATTTTGAGATTACTTTATTTCATCTGACAACAAGGTTTTCAAATGTCCGACCAAAGAACCCATACATAAATGCAGTGGAAATATGAATGTTTAAATGTGGCATTTTAAACATTGTTTTATTAAGTATAATGGAAGCATTGAATACGTTGAAAATTAAAGGTTTTAGGTTCAAATTCAATTTAGAGCAAATTCTTTAATCAGTATTCCATACTTATCCAAAATGTTGGCGAATACAATTCTCGATTACTGAATTTCAAAAGATGTATTTCGATAAAAACAAGATGCGTAAAGATTGTTTAAACATTGGCATTGAAGCATTTCTGATAGCATGCACCAGTTATTCTCAGTACAATAAATTTCTTAAAATGCGTTTTTAAAAGTCAATATCGATCAATTTTACTGCCGGGTATCGGCTCACAACTCCGACAGGCGAAAATTTAAGCTTATTTTAAAACAAATGTTTATTTTAAAAATTTGCCCCGAAGTTCGATTTCTCTTCTCCGTTCCTATTGTTTTATTTATACCTAAAATATTTCACTTTCTGTCGAAAAATCTTGGAAGAAAAAACTATTGCAGATGCTCGATGTCAGTTTAAATAGTATAACTGTAAATGATACAAGAACTAAATATCGATAGGAACTTAAATGAATGGCTGCAGTCTTTAGAGTAATAGAAACATAAAACCTGCATAGTAATGGCGAACATTTCGATTATCAATTTTTGTAACGAATATTTTTTAAGTTGAATTTGACCAAAACAAAGCAGTTTCTACTAGCAAATCTAATATTTTGAATTTACATGATTCCAACATTTTAATCTTTTTTACTCTTGCTCAAATTATTTACTGTTCTCAATTCGTTAAAATATCGTATTAGTTTAATTGTGAATTGACTCATTAAAAAAATAAGGTTCAAATTTCTGTGTTTTTTAGTATTATGTTTGTAGAATGTTTCTTTATAAAACATGCTTATTTGTCGCCTTTTATTTGAAAATAATCTTTTGCTTGAATAGAATCGTTTCTATTCAAACATCTGGCAACAGTTTGTTATACCCGTTTTAAATATTTATATGCATTTGCAATCAAGTGATATGTGAAGAAAAGCAAGGAAATTGGGTTTTTTAAATCGTTTCTTGAAAGCCGTTTTTATTCAAGAACAAATGTTTCCAATTCATTTCATGTGCCATCTGTTTGTATTTTAGTACAGTACGAAAAATTCTTGCATAATTCGGTGTATGGTAAATTTGTCTATCCACGGAAATCAGCGAAATTCGAATAATTTGTAAATTGGATATTCTGCCCTTTATTTTTGGTGTTAAAATTTCCTTAATTTTGATTCCAATCTAACAGTTGTAATAAATTAAAACTTAGATATAGGATCAAATTTAAGGAAATTTATTCTTTATAATTACCCTTTGTACAATTTATGATTTTATTTTTTGTTGTACAAATTTTGGGCATGTACAACAAAATGTAATCAATTTTATTAAACCGCTTTCATGCTCTATTATAAATATACAGACTTTTAGTGACCGACCATATTTTAAATGTACAAGAAATGTGATTTAAACATTTTATTTAATTGTCGATTATATAGCTGAATGGAAGAAACAATCGGACTTTGTATGAACAAATCTTATTAAGTTTGTTGTGATAATATACACGCGAGTTTTCAATTCTCACATCAGTTCAAGACTTAAATACTGAATTCAATTACTCTCGATTCTATTGACTGGCTATTTAAAGGTAGTCTTTGAAAATGCAACTAATCATTGATACAATTAGATCAAATATCAAACCTACTTCCCATTTTATAAATGGTATAGTATTTAATGACTAGATTTTTAGCTTTAATTTAATTCGCTTTTTAATTGCTGAATTAAAATTTATTATAAATATCCAAGTTGAATAGCATGCATTTCTAATAGGTTTTAGCTTTAAATGCTTTTAATAATAGCTTCAGTTTCCTTTAACAGCGTTTCCTTGATAGCTCAATTAAGCCAAAAGGAGAAATAAAGCACTTTCGTGTTAAAAGCCTACAGTTGTGTACGGAAACTAAAATGCTGTTACCAACTGTTAAACAAAATAGCAAGATATACCCGATGGAATTCGCGTATCACGTATTATTACTTAAACAGAAAATAAAAAGCTCCCAAAATCCTGACATTTAGAAGCATTAATACTTCACGAATTTCAATAACACAATTTTCTATCTAAATACGGTTACCTAGTTTCCAAACAAATGTTCCAACCTCACTCACTCCCATGGAAAACCTCGAGTTACTTCACTAGGGCATCTGGCGTTCTTAATCTTCATTTAATATAAGGTATATAACTGTTAATTTAGTATACATTTGGCTTCAGTAATGTAATGAGTAATAGGATGTTCTATATAATCTAATTATAATCGTCATGGTTCCTCTCTATTTTGATTAAGCCGAAATCGTGTCTTTATGCAGTTTATATTCTTATCCAATTTGTCAAAAATGACTTTTTTATTTCTTTACTTTAGATGTCCAAGCGACCTGCAGGACAGCCAAAAGGTAAGTTTTGCCGTATTTGCTAGCATTTAAGAATTTCGTACTAACGGCGACAATAAATTCAAAATACACTCGAGATATAACAATTTTGGACACTTGCATCTTATTCATAGAAAATTGTTCAAATTTCACATTTGTTTGACGAAATTAAATCTATATATAGTCAACAATGAATGATTAATTAAAAATTAAACAGAATTTCAGCAATTTCTTTTACCGAAAAGAATGTCATTATTACAAATTTGTATTACTGCTTTTATGCGAAGCAAGTCTCCTGGTAAAGAAGATAGTTTTACAGATATATATGCCAATATAACGACTTCCGACATTGGCGTTAAACGTGGTAACCATTTGGCGCAGAAAATCCAATTGCTAGAATTCTGGAGATGCATTTATTAGAAACAAAGATAAAACATTTAAAGCTCTGCTATAGGATCTACAAAGATTGGGAATGCACAGACGAGACACTCGAGTGAGAAGTTAAGTGAAGTCTATTTGGAGTTGTAGTTCTAGAACGTTTTGTGCTTTTATGTTTAATAGCCATTTTCAGTTGAATTTTTGTTGGTTGAAAGAGTCGTTCTTGTGTAAGACTAAGTAGCTACTATGTATTCGTGTTTCCGTGTAGAATTATCATTCATTACTGACTGTACTGGATATTTTACAGCTCACCCGCTGGGTTCGATTTACTGCAGTAATGACATGAATATTTCTTTTCATGCCATCCGTTTCATCTCGATGCCATCAAACTGTTCTTACGTAGATTCTTACGTAGATACAAAGAGCAAATGACTCCTTCTTACACTTCTAGCTTAAAATCATGCAATCAAGTGGGTGGGTGAATTAAACAATATTTGCTGTAATTACGCTAGTTATTTACCACTCAGCACAACCGAGTGTACTCAAATTAAGATTATTTTTAAATTTGCAACAGTGATTTACGAATTTTTTGGAACTGATGAAAAAAAATTAAAATATTTTGAATTTCGACAATATTTTCGAATTCTAATTAATCTGGGGATATCAATTACATATCCCAATTTGTATCTAAAGATATATTTAGGTCTTCAAGTTACAGCTATTTTGCCATTTGATCATTTAAGGAAAAAATAAAATTATATTAAAATCTCTTATCTAGGATGTATTTTGAAGCGCTTTAGTTTTGCATTTAGTTCCACCTTCGTGACTAAAACAGTTCATATCGATTTTTAAATTTTAGCTCAAAAACGAGTTGTAAATTAATATATAAACATCAGGAACCACAATGGAACATTTTTTATTTCGAACGTGGTTGATAATTGATATATTTTTATTTTGAAGCATTTCGCATTTCTAAAATATATTTTAATCTCTTTAGGAGCGGGGGGGGGGGGGAGTATTGTTTCAATAATTGATTTCTATTCGAAAAATGCCACTTCATTTTTTTCGTACCTTATTTGTTCCAGTAATAAATAAAAAGAATTCATCTTCAATGTAGCTTTGCTAGCTTATTATTCTAATTAAAGATTTTTAACTTGGCATATGTACAGATTTGTGTTTGATATGCAGTTGCACAATAATTTTCTATTTCAAATTAAAAATGATTACCTGAAGGAAAATTCTCTTTAATGCATTCTAATATTGAACATCGAACAGTAAATTAATACTTGATTTTACAACTTAAAATTTTTACTTGTAAGAAATATCTTAGTAAGAAAACTCGAATTTCTCTTTTTATTATGGGGAACGTTTCAGTTCCTTTAGTTCAAAGAGGTGCTTTCAAAATATTCTCATTTAATTGGTTTTAGCTTCAATTAATTCAATTATGGAACTACATAAAATGAATTATATTTGCAAATGCTCTTAACATTAGCGATATCAATCGTGTTGCGTGAAAGGAAAATGTTCATTATTAACAGTTAATTTCCATGAGTTCTCGTACTTATTATACTGAAGACACAACAAAGTTTGAAGAATATAAAGTTCACTCCATGAAATTATTATATTTGTGGGGGAATAATCGAGACAGCAATAGAAATTGTTGAATTACAGGAGTGTAACAAAGTCCGAATGTTTTAATATCGTTCGAAATTCAGATATCGATTTATAATATTGGCGAAATTCAAATTAAATAATTTATCAATGTTTTTCTTATACAGTAAGAAACGTAATATACGAATAAGTGGTCTGTATATACAAATACATAACACTTATACAGTTTTCATCGGCTTCATATTAGAACACGCTTGGCAATATGTTTGTATTTATTTCATGTATTGTTATTCTAATATTCCAAGATGAGCAATAAAATTTAGTTTTTATTTTTAGATGGTGCAGGTGGAAAGAGAATTCACTTCGCAGATGAATCGATTCATGGACCGGTATGTGAATTGTTCGTCGTTATATTAATTTGAAACTTTCGTGAACTTTTATTTTAAAAATATAGGTTTGCTACCATTTTTTCTACGTACACTTGTAAATGCATCTCAAAACAATAAAGAAGAAATGGTCTAGATGTAATTGTTTCCTCTTTGTTCTTTTGAGAATGGAAACCAATTTTGCTGTAAAATTCTGTAGGCTATAGAATACAAACTTTTGTTTTTGTAATTAGCAATACATCTTAAAATTATGTGTAAATGTAAATGTAAATTTAAATTTTAATAAAGATCCCTTAATATTTAAGCAGATTTTGAATTTTATTTAGTCTACTTTTATTAAATATTTTTTGACTTTACCTCTGTAAATATGTTCAATACATTGAAAGGGTAAATACTTTGAATTGAAGTGGCTTATATTCATTCAACTGAGCAGTTTTAAATCTTCAAAAAATTAACTAAACCTTCTACATCTTCGGAAGATTTGATAATTTTGAATATAACTTGCATTGAATTTATCTAGAATATTTCCTTTTTAAGTTGCACTACTGTCATTTCTGACGATTTACAGTTTTATAAGCTTACCCATTAACTACTTTAACTTGTTTTTATTTATTTTTTAAATCGATTGAGATATTACAAGACATTTGTAAAGTAACTTAATTATATTTACAGACAATTTAAATATAACCAGCTGGTTTTAATTCGTTACATTAAAAAAATTATAACTGGAAATAAACTATGCCTAATGAAAAGAGGGGATACTTCATCCTTTTTTAGTATATTTATTTTTGCATGCACGCATTTTGACATAACAAACCCTTTTCAATACTTTACAAATGTAATGGCAAAGATGTTGGGGATCATTTCATATAATCAGCAGTATTAGCATGTATATAATGCTGTAACTCTAACCAGGCCGTGCAAGCTTTATACTAATGGATCGTTTGGGGGTCGGTCTTTTTTAACGAATGAGGAATTCGGAATGTAAAGTGAAGTTATCTTTACTGATAACGTGCTTTACATCCTGCACCCCTTTTTTGAAAAAGTATCTGGCTCATTGATATACAACTTAACGGCCGGGTTAGAAGTGAAAGTTTTAATTCAATCCGATGCAAGATATCGCAATGAGTAGGTTCATATGGGAAAGCAAAAACTAGAATTGGAACTTTCGCATCTGCTACTCCCAATCAAAAAGATGCAACGATCACAATGTAATTTTTTTAATCCTCGATTATTTTCAATAACCCTTATTCCCAACTTCAATCTATCCCCAGAAATAAGAAGGCGGTAAATTTCTAAACATTATGTCGTTGATTTGTTAGAATAATTGGCATTGAAGGGTTTACTTCCATTCTCATGTAATCAAAGCTTTTATGGATTTTTCATATTCTTTGGAATAATGAACGTCACATCTCCTGTTATGGAAGGGTAAGCCACTTAAAAACTGATGCCGAAAATCTGGATAATTTTCCTGATATTACATTTAAACTTCTAAAAAAACAGCATGCCAAATTTCAGAAAAATTCCTTTTGAAAAATATAAATTTCAAAATGCTGCAGCTTGTGAAAATAGGAATTTTACCTATGAGGTCAAATGTCAAATGGGTAACTTGCGTGAACTATTAACGACCGCTTTTTAACCGACTATTAATGCCATCTTTCTCGGATAGTTTTCCCGAGAAACATATGAAAATGATTTCCGACCTTCAAATAGATAATGGATCACTCGTGTATCGAATTTAAAAAATCTTTAAGAAGCAAAATTGTAGCAAACTGAAGGGTGATAAACATGAAAAAAAGGGTTTTAAGTTAAATGAATTGGGAATATTTACAAAAGGATGCATAGCAATACTGCCCAAGTGGGGGTGGGAGGGAGGACTAGTTTTTCAGTCCATTCTGCTTTCAGGTGGAATGTTTACATTACTCAATGCAATAGCTGGAGATGATTTCACTTTGAGGATCTTTACAAGTCTGGTCAGCATTTTGATTTGCCTTCTATAGCTTCCTTTTCATGTTGATTATGGAGATGCGGTAAACTTTTTTACTTCTAGAGGAACAGCAGATATTTAACTTACAATAAAAAGGAATACAAAGGTTGAAAGATTTTATTCCTATTTGGGGAATCTTTATAGAACCATACTCAAACGTTATTTTAATCTATTGAAGCTTTTAGAAATTCGGTTGTAGTAAAGAAGTTGTCTTAATCAATCATAAATTACTTTATTTGTGATAAAATATAGATGATTTGAATCATTAAATAGGAATCGCGCATTAATAAATTATAGCAGTTTTTCGCGTTTTAAAGATTTTCTAAACGGATGGATTAGGTCAATAATTGTTCGCATTTCGAGTGAATGGTTTAACATCCATGGCTA
Organism: Argiope aurantia; assembly: GCA_026543865.1. Lineage (NCBI taxonomy): Eukaryota > Metazoa > Arthropoda > Arachnida > Araneae > Araneidae > Argiope > Argiope aurantia. Next base: position 11,273 of record JAPMOR010010558.1, on the reverse strand, counting down.
TGATTAAGGTACACATTCATTTCATAAGAAGATTCTGGACAAAATCTTCTGTGTGAGCTCATTTTTTGACCCTGTCGAGGATGATAAATGAACGTTAAAATTTTAAGAATAGTTAAACTTCGGTATGTGAGAACTTTCTTTTTCTTTCATATATATAAATAGATACTTGCGTTTTTTTCAGACATCTGCTCATTTACGGTATATTAATTTCCTGGCTCATTTCTTAGAAAAATAATTAGTGTGAATTGTAGTATTCTTACAAGTTCTTTGTGGGTATTTTTATTCCAAATTATCACATTTATTGACAACACCTTTGAAATGTTTCGATCTTGCTGAATCTCGACTCTTGTAATGCAGACTCTATTGAAAATGATTTTTGTTCGTTTTATTAGACCTACGGTTTCAGTAATCTAACTTTTAGAAAAGCTTGAGCTTAGAATCGATTTACATTTGGATCGGAACTAAACACAAGAAAAACTCGGAGCTTTTACGTTCAACCAACGGCAGAAGGATAGTTTTGTCAACATCACGCCTTACACCATATTAGAATTTATTTGAAGATAAATTGGCATAACATTGTCTTTTGTATCAAAATTGATAATTTTATTGGCTCTTTCTTTAATTCTTCAAACTATTGCCTATTGCATTGTTTACGGAGACATTTAGACAAGAGACAGTTTGTTTTCCCAATGTTTTATCTTCTGTTAAACTAATGTAGATGGCATAACCTCCAAAGGAAAGCAAAATTAGTCTTCGACGCAAACATGTACTAATTGGTATTAAATTTCCTCTGTTCACTTTAGAGCAACTGGATACCAAAGAATGGTATAATTTTAAAATTTTTCATGTAAATAAAATGGAAATCTAGAATAGACTTTAGTCGTTATTATTAATCCAAGATGGTATAGCTTTGTTGATGGTATAGTCACCTCTAAGAATCCTAAAACTTTCATAAGCTCAGTGTTTTTAAAGACCAGAATTTATTCCTTTTTTTACCCAAACGGTGGAGAATATAGGTGTAGATATCGGGTTAGCTTTTCATCAATGGTATTACGGAAAGACTTTCCACCCCTTCTATAAAGTAAGCGTGTTACTATTTCCACTAATAAATCGTGAATTGTCTGCTTTTCTTATTTCTTCCAGAATCAAGTCTTCAGTTTAGAGTTCGGTTATGTAATTATTCTCCTCAAAAGCAATATTTAGCTAATAGACTTAATGATATCTAAAGAAATCGTAGTTCCTTTTTCGGTTATTTTAGAGAACTAACTCGAACGGCTTCAATGTTACCGAAATCAAATTCAGAATAAATTATAATAAAGCTATAAAATTATTTTACTCTTTTCTTGATAATGGCATCACTACAGGTCTTAGACTATAAAAATTAAAGGAAAAAACGAACGAAAAGGAAGACGTTACAAGGGGCGGGGAAGAATGAAATGTCTCTAAGATATTGGAATTTAATTTGTATATAACACCCTGCTATTCTCGGATATATTTCCTTATATCCCGAGAGGTTTGATGTTCTTTGGCAAGCACTGGTGCCAAGAACCCGGGTTGCCCTAACGATTCATCTTTTCTTTCTATCTTAAAGTGTCCTTACATTATAAATGAAGTTGGCATATCATACATATTATGATTTTTTGTTTAACTTCTAATATAGGTGTCGATGGCAAAGCTTTACGAGCAAACATGGATCCCGGTGTCTTTGTTCCTTTTGTCCATGCTGCTCCTTAAATCGGTTGGAAGGGGCGAGGTCGCTTTTTTTTAACCTCTATTGGCAGGTGGTGCATTTTCTTGGAAATAAGGAAGCGGTGTTGGATTGTTTGACAACTTCTGAATTTCCACCTTACGCCAAGAGGTTTAATTCAGAATTGATTTTAGGCATGGTTTTGGAAAAAATAAAATTGACATAGCTACTAAAATTGTAACACGTCATATTCTAACAGCTGCTGAAAACTCCATTCCCGAAACGTTGGGTAAATTCCCTAAATTTCGGAAACCATGATGGGTCGACGTTGAAGCGAAAGCTAGTAAATTAAAATTTAGAATTATCATTATCCAGTAACCAATTGTACAGACCTTAAAGCATTATTAAGTAGTAAATAGAATAAAACGTCAAATTTATTTAGCGTTTTTGAAAATTGTGTTAATACAATTCAAAATAAGATAGTATCTAAAGTAGTATGGGGGGAATGTTCACAAGATATTGAGAAAATATAAAATGAGTCGATTAGTATCGATTCTCGTATTTAATGAAAAATTATATTCAAAACAAAGCGCACTGTAGAAACGCATAGATGAATTCTTTTTAAAAGAATGTGAAGTATAGAATACTTTCCCAAAAATTTATAATGTGCAAAAGAAGTGTACAAAGAATTGATGGATTTTCGGTCTTCAAACTCAGAAAAAAATAACGTCTTCTTCGCTTTTCGTGAATTTAAAATATCTATGAACAAACCCCACCTAGCATCTCCAGTCCCCGATAAAAAAAATTATAATTGTTCAAGATTCTGAGTGCCGTCTTTTAAGTTTTATATAATTTGGTTGAAAAATATTTATTAGTTGTATGGCGCAAAGCAATGTAATTCGACTTCCCAATCATGGAAAGGACACCATACACGCTTGCTTATAGACTCTTTGCCTTCACAAGTTGTTTGTGAAAACTAATGGTGAGAAAGGCTAACTTCCATTTTATACATTGCATGGAAAAATTTAGTTTCTTATCAAGTTTTCAAAATGGATTTCGATATGGAAGAGGTACCAATGAATAAAGCGCTAATGCTAGAAACGTCTTTAGACACTCTTTTTTGACAAAATACCCTTTCCAATTTTTCCAATAAGTAAAACGTTTAAGACGGGACAGGACGATGCGGCCTTTTAGAGTTAGTATAACATTGGTTTTCTGGGAAACTTGCCAAATTTTATGAATGTACGACTTTCTCCAGATAAGAGTATTTAAATTACGCTTAGATTTTTTATCGGGCTCTCCATAGTATGAAGGAGTTTCAGGGAAGCATTTGAGGTGTAACTTAATCAAATTAAAAGGCATTATTCTGGAACTACAGCAATACGCTGACGGTTTATTATATATGTGAATTTCATATAGACTATGAATTGGAATCAATGAATTTTATCGAACGTTAGCTGCATACAGAAGCAAAAAATATTATTAATTGGAATGATTGCAACGAATTTATCATGTTAAACAAACAGCTTCGGCATTTCTGAAAAATACGTGGGTCCCATTCGCAACTTGAAATTAGAGACTCTAATGTACCAATGATGCGAGACTGAATTTTTTAGTATTATCTTTGTTTTGAAGAACGATTGATTTAAATATCAATCTTGAAATCGGAAATGAAAATGTGCCAAAACATCAAATCATCTGAAAGTACTTGCGAATGCTACTTGGAGTGAAGCTTTTCAATAGTCTTTCCTATGTGTCTTATTTTATCAAATAGACTATTGCTTCAGTATCTAAATCTACATATATTGAATATATAGCATCCGCTTTTAAATCACTTGCATATATTGGATCCCATACATGATTTCACGACTCGGAGTTTCATCGCAAAAGTAGCAAATAATTTAAATATCATTTGCAAAATACCATTTTACAATTTACATGACAGAAATTTTCTCTGAAATATTTTGAAATAAAAAGCAAGTACGGGCATCTTATGCATGTTAGAGTTCTAATTCCTTTATTCAGGACATTTCACGTACACTCGAATGAATCCATTATTTGGACATAGAATGCTATACGTAGAATACAACATCTTGTGATGGAAAATATGAATTCTTTACAAAATAAAAGAGGCTATTTGTTGGGAAAAGGATATCAATTATTTTTATGAAGATTTTTAAATTAACATGCGATTCGATTTATTTTAAGCTCTTTTCTTGCCATATAAAGCATATGGAACTTCGAACCAATCGGTTACGGATGACTTTAAAACGGAAATCATGTTGGCTTTGCTGCGGTTTTTAAACATTGAATTGATATTGCTCACTTTTACAGTCGGTAGATACCTTTCATTAAAATATTTCGTTTCGTCTAAGCTTTATAAAGAATGAATTATTTATAGATTTAGCCTTTTTATGCGCATCTAGATAAGGCAATTCATTAGTTCTGAAATGTTTGAATCAAATTTCATTCTTTAAAACACAACGGCGAACAATATTTTTCAGAAATAAAGGATCAGTACCGTCTGTTGAAAATGGTTCCATTCCTATATGACATATAGAAATTCTACTATATTTAATATTCTGGATACTAAAAGTATACTATATTTCAGTATCCAGAAGAAAATGCAATTAGGAACGATCAGATTTATAATAAATAACACATCATTCAGCCATGTATCGCAGGTTTACAACAAGCATACTTTGTCTTTCCAAAAGTATCCGACTGCTGAAATATCGGAGTTTTTTTTTTTTATAGATTTAAAAAAATGCCTCCAATCAAAAACCGCAATGGCAGCACAGCTTCTTAAGGGACTGATATACAAAATGCCGCCATTTAACTGATAACTACTACCTGCGTTCGTACATCTTTTGAATGTTTTTAGAACCCCGCCTCTCCCCTTTTTGACAAACTCATTTAGGGGAGCATCTCGAATGAATAAAGCTTACCACTCGCGTATTAAATCACCTGTGAAGAAAGCGGAAAATATGGCTCTGGTACATAGGTTACTCGAGCAGTTTCTGCAGCTTCGTTGTAAGGGCAGTTGCGGCCTCTCCTTATTAACATTTATTTGTAAAACTGAAAATACATAGAACTTTCCACACAGATTTTGCATTTATTAAAAGGCAAACTACCACCAATGTGCTTGTCAGGCGACATAATTTATTATCCGTTACACCTATTATAGCCTATTGAAATAATTTTAACTGAATGAAGTAATTTAACAATTAATATCTCAACTTGAAATATCTATTGCGCAATCCTCGGTATTTATTTTTTCTAATTGAAATCGGTTTAATCGGACAAATTTGATTCATTCTTCTTTCCCTTAAAATTCTTTCGTAGTTCTTTTTATTTATCTGTAATTTTTGATTATGTAAAAGCTTGGTGCTTTACATTATGCTTTAAAATGTAAAAAAAAAAACTGCTTCCTGCTTTGCTACTATATTTAAGTTTAAACGGTATATTTTTGTTAGAGCATATCATATTCATGGCATAAAATGTAGTAATTGGCAGACGAAAAGTGATTTTACTGTACAATGATATGTTGTAATTTGATTGCGATTTACACCATTGCACAGATACTTTGATCGAGCTAAATTTCGCAATAATGTTCCTCTGTTTTAAAGCTAGTTTATAATAGAATTTCTGCAATTTAAAATCATTTTTCTAAAAGTACCTAAAATAAATCTTCCATCGCAATCATTCTAGATCTGTAAACAATTCGAAATTCTGATATATCAAATGATGATTAATAAATTCGGCATATTTTTGTTTCCACTTAACTGTTTTATCTGTAAAAGTTTTCACGATTCTTAGTTTTCTAATTTGACTTCGGCGAAATCAGTGAACAAAATTTCTTCAGGGTAAAGTTTTATAGCTTAAATGACTGAATCAGCGAAAATTCTTTGAGCCAATTTGAACTGCATTTATAAATAAATTTGGGGAATTTTTAGCACGTTTGTTCTAAATTTGATCCATTTGTTTAAATAATGACCTCAAATGTATTATATTAGAAAGACCGAAGGAAGAAATTTACATTTTGTAAATTTTCTTAAAGACCAATATTTAAATTTTTGAACCTCCAGTAAACTAAGTAAGAAGCAAAACAAATTTCTTTAAGATGACAATCTGCTCCATTTGATAGTGCATTTGTACTTCTACAGTCATTAGTAATGAAACTATGGACAAAAAATCATTAAATAAAACACTAAAATAATTTTTAAGAATTCAGTTTTTAAACTGAGGTTACGTGATGCATTGAATTATCATTTCAATTAACACACACACTAGCGAGACCCCAATTCGTTTCATATTTTTCATATTAAAGTTTGCTCTTTTAGTTTCTCAGTCATTTTTAGTTTGTCAAAATAAGTCATTTAAATGGAATTTAATCTAAAATGCGACGTTAAATACTACAACATGATTTATTCATTATTTTAACATGGGTAAACTGAAAATTGTTTTTCCTGGTTTCATGTCTTTACATTTTACTATATATTCTGGAATATTTTAGTTGGGAATATTGTAGATTTTCAGAGAAAAAGTAGAAAATACTTAGTCATTAATGTGCCCTTACTGACTCAAAATTGCCACTGATGCTATTTGACAAATGTTTCGGAATTACTTAAATCATGAGTTTAATAAATATTGATATCAATATATCCTGATTAGTCAACATGTAATTTTAGGCTAAAAAATAACTAAATGAAGTCTATTTTGAGGCAGCTGTATTGCTGATTAAAATATACACTCATCAAAGTTCAATTTTTTTTTCTAGAATTGTAAATTCAAAACAAATTTAATTTTAAAAAAAAAACAGAAGAAATAACCTACCATTTTAGAAAGTTTGGAAAAAAAACTCATTTGAATCTGTGCTTAGTATTAAATCAAGAGAAGTTGATTGAATAATTTCTTTTTTCTTTAAGGAACATTTGCGTTTGGTCCGTCGAATGGAAGAAATGGAAAGGGAGATGCGTTCCCTTAGGAGCGAAATTGCCGAAAAGGATGCTCTCTTGGAGCAAAACGAGGAGGTAATTCAAGTTAGTGATTATATTGTAATTAAAGATATGGAGAATTATCAATGGGTGCAAGATTTATATATTCGAAACATTTGTTCTAGGTGATTTCTGAAACTATTCATTTTTTAAACTTCCAGTGTTTGGTAGTTTGAAAATATCCGATAATTGCCAAACAATATAATGTGCATGGAATGATAATTGATCAATTCTCCAAGATATTATTTGCGATAAAACAATTTTTTCAGAAATACTGATAATGTTTTAATGAATGTTTTGAGACAGTTAAAATAATCCGCTTTTTATTCACTAAAAGAGCCTTTGAAAATCAAATAGCGATATAAATTGTAAAGCATAAGCGTTAAAGTTTCTTTCTAGTGTTCTTCCAGAATTCATCTAACATTTCTGCCAATATCTCTTATATATTTCTGTTCTTTAGCAATAAAAAATTATTAGATTTTTAAAATTAGAGTAAAATGGATCACATTGAAATCTTGATTACTGAAAAATAATTGGTCTTTATGATGTTGCATAAAATTTATCTTTGCTCTATTTATTTCTTCATTTGGAAGCGAAAAGCTACAAGAATTATCTTTATTTTTGATAAAAGCTATAGCATGTCAAAAATTAATTTTGAAAATTGTGTGCTTGACCAAGATTAGCGATTTGAGGTCGATGAATTTCACCATTTAAAAATACTGGCTACGCATGGAAGCATTTTCTGATTCCTAATTGAAATATTTCAATTCATTGATTTTTGTTGTTTACTGGTTCTTAATTTATTGATCACCGGTACTTAATCTGTAAAGCTCTCGGGTGAGTTTAACACTATGCGAGGAAAAAGAATTTTAAAACTAAATTTCATCGTTTGGGGCAACTTTTATGTTTACGTTGATACGTTGAGAGAAATTCGACGAAGTGAAATATCATATGCATCTTTGAGCATCGAGAAGTCAATTTCAATTCATTCAAAATGCTACTTTGCTACGTTTTATTCATCTCCTTATTAAAAATCAGCACAATGAGTTATTAAATTCGACTCTCTCATGATGTGGCTCGCCACACTCTTTCAATTTACACTATCATAATTATTAATTTTTATTATAAACTTAATATTCATGACAGGAAAAAAATATTGAAGATAGGAGCTACGATTTAAATGGTGATCGTAAAAATGTCAAGCATTTGTAAATAAGTCCGTAGGGTCCAGTTTTGCGAACGGTATCATTGTTTTTGTTATAAATGATTACGAAGAAAGTGTAACAAAGTTAATGGTGGAAAATTCAAACTGATTTGAATGATCTAAAATGCTTTAAAACCCTTTTTTAAATCACTTGTGGCTGGTGATTTTGAATAATGCTTTTGTTCAGAAGAAAAAAATCCAGAGAAAGAGATCCCAGTCTGAAGTTTCCAACATATAAAATAATTCAGTTGTTACAATATTCATAATTTGTAGAAATTGTTTTGCATTAGCCTGTTTAGAAACTCTGTAACCATTTTTACTTATTTCATTATGCAAGAAATCATCTTCTAAGTTTTATAATTCATTTACAAATAACTTAAAACTGAATTAAAAAGAATTGAATTTACCGTCGCTTCTTTAAGATTTATAAACAGGATTTGGGCTTTATAAAGAATAGCTATTAAAATCTTCAAAAACCTAAAGAAGTAACTGTTTGAAATCGTGAATGTTGTATATTTTAGGCTTTTAAACTGTAAAGAATATTTTAAGATGAAATTCGAAATTTGCGAAATTTCATTTGCGGAATAAAAATATTTCTCTGATTAGAAATATATTCATTCCTTAATTTTAAGTTACATGTATCTTCACTATTATACAATTATATACCAAACAAGTCAAGTGCAAAAGGTTAGATAATTTAACAAAAGTATATTTAACAGATGTTAAGTATAAAGTTTTACCATACCCGTAAAATTGATGACTTGATCCTGGCTTTCATTGTAACTTTAGGTTTTACTTTACATAAATAAAAGCATAGAATTTTACAAAAAAATTTAATATAATAATTCATTAATTATTAATAAAATTAAAAAAACAATTTATATTTTCATTTATAGCATATCTAATTAGATCTTTTCTAACTGGCGTTCTTTTTAATTCTAAAAGGAACCAAGATCGGAATAAAATAGATCCCATTATAACGGCTAATGAACACTTTGGATTAATCTATATAATTTCATTTCAAAAATGGTATTCACATTTTTCCAGAAATGTTTGAAAGCGACGAATAAATGAACGTAAATAAATGTAGATTTCCATCATTGCATTAATGATCCATATAATATAATAAATTTTGAAATTGCTATATACATATATCAATTTTAAGTACGAAGTTTTTGAACCATCAAAATAACGGTTTTGTGAATTCTAGTGTTATAAAGAAGTATTGAAATGTTTCGACACGTTTCATTCCTTTAAAAACTTTCCTTTATTAACCAATTCAAATATTAATGCGCAAACGTTTTCCTTTAAACAAACGGAATTTTAGCCATGCTTGAAGTATTCGGTGTGAGTCTGAAGTATAGAATTGTCCTCATAAGTAATTTTTTCGACATGCATTCATGTTATATTACACTCTTGAATATAAAAAGAATATTAATTATCCACACATTTTCTAGCATTATAAACTATGAAAACTTTGACAGTTTAAGGGAAAATGTTTGCTTTTCTAGGTATTTCTATTTTCTAGGCTAAACAAGTATTTTTGGTTGTCAACTTAAATGGTTCCGAAAGGTCATCATTTAAATCTAAGTAAAATTACTGTTTTTAGAGCAGGATTCCTCTTCTGTATCATGTATTTTTAAATTTTATATTTCGGTTGACTAATACAACTCGCCAAAGTTGCATTAAAAATCTAGATAAATATTCAACTTCTCAAACTAATATTCTTCTTTTCTAGAATTCAATGCTTACTTCATGCAAATCTCGGTTTTTCTGGGCTTGTTTGATTACTAGTTTTAAGACATATTGAATCTTTCATCAATATTTGTTTGAAATTGCCATAATTCCATGAAACTGAAAACGAGAATAATGGATTATGTATGTTTTGAGTTTTTTTTGACACATGGCTAGTTTAAAAAAGTGTTGAAAGAAAACTGATTCAAAACTGTCCCTGCAGTTTCTTTATGGTATCATTTGTCCGAATCTGTTCACATTTCATAAAATTTATTAAGTTGATTTTTATTTCATTACATAATCTAAAGTAAAATAATTTTTTATCTAACAGAAAATTCACAAGCTTAATGAAGAAAATAGAGATCTTCATAAAAGAATTAAAGAAAAGGCAATTAATACGGTAAGAATTTTGTTGTTTTCCTGATTTTCCTTTTTTTAAAATATTGTACTTACGCACGCAGTATACCATTAAGAGAACTTCAAATCAGATCTTTCCGTCTCGATTAAAATAAACTGTATCTAATTATTTTTCTGTGCTTTTATCATATCAATGCGAACAAGAAAAAACATCTAAGCTTAATCATAATGTTATTCCCAAATTTAAGAATAGTACCATTTAAAGGGGTAAAAAAAATCTGAAAAAAATATTTTTAGTTCGCCTCAAACTGAATGAGAATGCATTCTTTCTGTAAAGTATTGATATTCTGTACATTAAAATGCTATGCTTTTCAGAAGGATTTTGGTGTTCAGGCAGAACTCCCACCATTCGAAGCAGCTTACCAAGTTGCACGTGATGCAGATCCCCAAGCAGAACCTGATGCGGCCCCCGATGCAGCCGCCAATGTAGCACCGCCAGCTGCTCCCGATGCAGCACCCTTGTCACCACCCCAAGTCCCACAGACAGCTACACGAAGAGGAGCAAATGTGAGGGTAAGATTGCTTTTATAATATCAGAAAAATGCATAAATATTTGAACATTTATATTAGCACTTCAGTTAGTATTATTCATTATGATTGTGTGTATGAGATCTTCCTATATATCTATACTTTTATACAACTTATTGCATCTAGATTGTGACTTGTGTAAGCTTTTGTTTTGAATTAATGAAACGCCTTTTGCTTGCGTGGTTTTGCTGTCCTTTCGAAGCAATTAAATTTCGAATGATCTTGTTTAGTGCTGATTCTTGTTTCTTCTCATTTTGTTTAGCGATAAGTTTATTTTGCTTAGCATCATATAAGGAATATCTTCCGAGAATTAGGTCTATATAATCTTTTATTGTGAAGAAAAAATTGAAGTACATTTTAATGCATTTCATCTATTTAACTTCATTTAATCTATTTAAGTTCATCAATATCATTAAACGTTACATTTTAGGGCGATTGCATACCTTTACTTTAAAAACACTATTTTGTGTTGGATCTTTAGTAAAAGAATCCCACGAGAAAGGGATAAAGAAACAAGAGCTATTGCATTTAATACTGGAGAATATTAAACTTTTTCTAAAAATACCACATTCTGATTTGTCTTTAACAACAAATGAAACTAAATTGAAAACATTTTGTAATTTGGAAGTAGGTAAAAGTCGAAGCAAGACCACCCAAAACTTTTCCTAAAAACAGTTTGTTCCTTTGAATATTAAATTTTCTAATC
>JAPMOR010010552.1:0-12068 GCA_026543865.1 Argiope aurantia | reverse complement strand
ACATTAGCAGAAGTTGAATTATTTTTTAATTTTAAAAATAATTCAACTATTACTGCAAGTTAAATATATAAAAGTGTAAATTTCAGCACGTGTCTGTATGAAGTGAAAAAAATTTCAAATAGGATATTTTCTATAAAGTAAATTTAGGAACAGCTTTCTATGATCTTATACAATATTTATATTATTAATTCAATAAAATAGTTTAATTTATACAAACATGGTTTAATATATATAGGATAGCCACTCTAATCAGCGTCCATCAGCTAATTTGGGGCATACATCTGCTACAAAATGGTCTACATAAAATAAATAATTATATTTTATGTCATTTGAGAAAATAAATTCTCCGATAAATTACGAATTTTAAATTTTACACAAATCCTCTGCCTTTTGAATCACATTTAACAAAATATTCTTGTGACACCAATATTTTAAATAAAAATTGTCGAACTTCAATCAACTAAATCAATCACTAATACTGACTAATTTATGAAATTTGAATATCACTCTTCTATAAAAACGGAGATAACCACTTCCTTGACTGTCTCAAAGAAGATAGCCAATCTTCTTCCCGAGTTTCACGGCAATGATTAGCTTATGATTATGAAAAATGTTGATCATTCTAAAATTGATATATAAAAATTTCATGAATCCGCCCGAAGATCGCAGAAGATAGAAATGTTTATTTATTTATTTAAAAGTTGAAGTGTCAAGAGTATTTTGCAGAATATGATTCCTTAAGGCGAAAGGACTGTGTAAAATTTAAGCTTCATAATATTTTCATTAGTACATTTATTGGCTGAAATTAAATGAAATATTTTCATTTACATCATTGAAATACTTTGAAAGTAAAACTAAAAACTGAATTTTAGGATGAATCAAGAATTTTTTTTTATTGAATAATTCTTTCAGATATTATATAAATTGAGAAAATTATTCTGCAGTGCACATACAACTTCAATGCCGAATGACTCTGCTTTCAATTTTCATATTTAAAAAAAAGGCATGGTTTGTTTCAGAAAAAAAATGTTCTAATGTTAATTGCAGTTTAACATCTCTTTTTAATTTAAAGTTGAAATTTTTTATGTGCTGACAGAAAATTAAAGAGAAATAAGTAGTACAATGAACAGAACTTTTTAAAACCTACATAATAGTATGTCTGAATTATATTGTCACGTAGATACTATAGTATAGAACTCAATGACACACACAAGAGGTAGAGCTAAACCAATTTATTTACTGAACTCTTAACTCAGAACACAGTGACTGATAAATCTTCTGCTTTTATACTAATAGGGAAAGTTTCAGAATACTTTTCTGGAGACAGTAAGAAAAGTCCAGAACACTTGTCTGCTAAACTAAAATGTCCAGAATCTTCTGGAACATAAAATAAAGGGAAACATAAAATCAAGGCATTAAATATTTACACAAACTGTTAATCGCATTGTCTCTAGCGGGATTCGAACACACAGTCTCTTGATTATGAGTTCAGTGTTATGACCATTCGGTCCTAGAGAGTCAACTGCCTCTTTTCAATTCGGCATTGCTTCCACCTTAGAAGAACAGCGTCTCGATGTTATGACATTTAATTTTGTGGCTCTAGTTCTTGATAGAGTCACATGGCTAGTATAAGTCGTCGTCTTCACGGGGAGTAGTCTCTTGAGAAATGTCTCTTTTCGGAACCTCCATTATTTTATGAGAATGTTGGTAGACTTGTTCTTCTGGGTCATGGTATGACTTCATGCGTAAGACGTGGACAACTTCCTTCGGTTTCCGCCTTCTAGAATTAGGATCGAAATCGACTACTTCATAGGTGACGTCGGACAACCGCCCCAAGACTTGATAAGGACCGAAGTACATCTTGAAGAGCTTCTCGGAAAGCAGTTTTTTACGAACTGGAATAAAAGTCCACACCAAATCCCCTGGTTCGTATGCCATCATCCAATGTTTGAAGTCATAATGCCGGCGATCTTACTGCTGGGCCTCGAGAGTTTGTGCACAAGCTAATTGTCCCAGACCATGAAGCATCGACATTGAATGGGTTTCTGGACAGAATATCAGCATCTTTGTGTTTCCTTCTACTTTTGTACACCACTGATAAGTCATATTCTTGGAGTCACAACACCCATCTATCTAGTCTTCCAGAGAGATCCTTCAGTCTTATCAGTCAACACAGGGAATGATGGTCAGTGACGATCTTGAAAGCCTTTCCAAAGAGATATGGCCGAAACGTAGTTATAGCTCATATGGCCGCAAGGCATTCTATTTCAGTTGTGGAATAGTTTCTCTCAGCCTTCGTCAGAGTACGCGAGGCATAAACTATTACTTTTTCCTTCCCATCTTGTATTTGAACTAATACTGCACCGATTCCATACCCACTCACGTCAGTGTGAAGTTCCGTTGGTACATTTTCGTCATAAAGGCCTAAGACAGGATCGGAGGTAAGATCTTTCTTTAAGTTATTAAAAACTTCCAATTATTCAGGTCTCCAACAGAATTTTGTGTCCCCCTTCAGTAAGAAATGTAGAGATTCGGCTTTAAGGCAAAAGTCCTTTATAAATCGGCGATAGTAAGAGCAAAGTCCCAGAAAGCTTCTGATGTCATGGATATTCCTAGGCACGAGAAAATCACTCACGGCTTTTACTTTTTCTGGGTCCAGTCGTACACCATCACTGGATATTAGGTATCCCAAGATCTTTATCTCTTGTGCTCCAAAGCGTCATTTTTTGGATTAAGGATGAGGCCGGCGTTCTGTATACACTGAAGGACGGTATTCAACCTCTGAAGATGTTCATCGAATGTTTCTGAGAACACAATGTCATCTAAATAGCAAAGGCACATTGTTCATTTTAACTGTCACAGTAGATTATCCACTATCCTTTCAAAAATTGCAGGAGCGTTGCATAAGCCAAATGGCATCACTTTAAACTCGTATAATCCCTCAGGTGTTATAAATGTTTTCTCACGATCGGCTTCATCAACTTCTATTTGCCAGTAACCGGAATAGAGATCCATCGAAGAAACATATTTTGCTTCCTTCAGGCAATCCAAGGTGTCGTCAATATGCGGCAATAGATACCAGTCTTTCTTGTAAATTTTGTTTAGTCGGCAATAATCAACACAAAAACGTCAGTTTTTATCTTTTTTCCTGACCAAGACGACTGGAGATGACCATGGACTTTCTGATGGTTGAATAATGTCTTTTTCTAACATTTTGGTTACCTCCTCAATGATAATGCGGATTTCAGATGGGGACACTCTGTATGCTCTCTGACTGATAGGTAAGTGGTCGCCTTTGTTTATTCGGTGTTTAACATTCAGTTGACTTCCTTTCTTGAAAGTCTTTTCTTGATCGAAAATATCTGAAAACCTCTGGAGTAGATGCAATATTCTTTCATTTTGGTCGATCCTCAAATCCGGAGATATCATCGTGGTACAGTCAATGAAACCCAATTTTGCCTTTAAAGTGGTAGTGGAACTAAGCGAGCCTCGTCTATGGTATTTACGTAGTCTTAGCGTGAGGGTTTGGCATACCCGATGCACATGCCTTTAGGGATGATCTGAGGTTCTCCTTGTCCGTTGGCAAACCATAGTACGGCATTACCATTAAAGAGCGTAACTATAGTAGACGGAATGGTAACTTCCTTGTTTAAGAGGAGCATCCTATTTCCCTCTACTATTACTTCGATAGCTTGATGGTTCTTACGCCCTATGACAGTAATCTTTCTGATAGAATGAGCAGGAACTCTATAGTTTTCTATCGTGAATAAACGGCTGGAGTCTGGGATTCTCGAATGACGTCTTGAAACAAAATCACCGAACGGCCACAATCTATTACAGCTTGAGAAGCGCCCAAAAAGTCCCAACCAAGGATGATATTGCGACTGCATTGCGGCTAAACAATAAATTCAAAAACTTGAAGTCGGCTATTGATTTCGAGACGAAACGTACATTTTCCCATTGGTCTCACGTAATTTCCATCGGCGAATTTGAAAAGAACATTGTTAGTTGTTGGAAAACATACCTTTCTTCTGTACCGACGATACTATTCCGAGATAACAGAAAATGAGGCTCCAGAGTCCCCAAGGACAGGTACTGGTTCATTATCGACGATTACTTCAATATTGTTCCCAGACATCTTTGCGGCAATCGGAGGATTTTTCTCACTAGCGGCCTCACCCCCAAGGAAAGTCACACAGCTTGGTTTTCCTCATTTCTCCGGCTTAGAGATTGACTGGATCTTTTATATGGCGACGGAGATCTGTAGCGTCGTGTCGGCGATCGTCCTCGTGATGGGCTGGGCAACAAACTTCGGAATGCGGGTCGGCTGTACTCGTCGGCATAGCGTCCCTCATTCGGCGGCGGGCGGCCGAGATCTCTCCTATTAGCCCGATCTGCCTCAAAAATAGCTTTGCGATCTCTGCAGTATCGAACTATATGGCCAGGTCGGCCACAATGAAAACAGACGGGTCTTTTATCAGGAGTGCGCCAGACATCCGTCTTCCTCTGTGGTTGCTGTGCTACGGGCGTAGGTCATCTGGCAACGGCAGCATAGGAAGGTTGGCGTCTTGGTTTGACCTTTGTCCACTCTGATGTTATCTGTGACAAAGGAGCCAAAGCATTTTCCACTTCCTCTCGAACAATGTCTTCAATTCTTTTGTCGGGATCGTCTACTGGAGATATGAGGCTCTGGACCTCCTCACGCACTATTTGACGTACTAGTGATACCAGATCCAGTAGTTGGTCAATTTCAGCCATTCGTACCATATTTGGGAACCTTTCAAATTTCCTACTCCGCATCCGTTTTTGCTGCATCTCTTCGATTTTTCTACACCATTTAATAAATTCCTCTGTAGTGGTTATTTCTTTCGTCAGTAGTGCCTGGTAAACATCTTCGGTGACTCCTTTTATCAGGTGAGACACTTTCTCTTCTTCTGACATATCTGGTTTGGCTTGATGGCATAACACCACCACGCTTTGGATGGGCGACTGCATGCTTTTGCCTGATTTTTGAGCCCTATACTTCAGCTCATCTTTTGCCTTCTTTACATAGTTCTGTGTTTCTCCACATGCTTCTTTTAATTTTGATTTGAAAATATCCCAGGAAGGCAATTTATCTTCATTATTTTCGAACCATTGTTTCACGGTGTCGTCCAGGAAGAACACATTTGGGAGACAAGTCATGTCATCCCCTCTGTTGAATTGTGATACTCTGTCATATTCCTTAAGCCATTTGTTTGGGTCCTGTCCCCCTTCTCCTTTAAATACAGATGGATTTCTGTATTTTGGCTGTGCTGGTATCAGGATGAACGGTTTGGTTTCCTGTTCTACAGGCATTTCCCTTGTCTTTCTGGGAAGTGGATTATAAGGTCCAAATTCTGGTTCAAGTCCTTTATGGCGATTACTTCTTCGTAAATCCGTTTCCACATTGAATGGAACCGTACCCGGCATCTCCACCAACGAATGTCACGTAGATACTATAGTATAGAACTCAATGACACACACACAAGAGGTAGAGCTAAACCAATTTATTTACTGAACTCTGAATACAGTGACTACTGCTTTTATACTAGCAGGGAAAGTTCCAGAATACTTTTCTGGAGACAGTAAGAAAAGTCCAGAACACTTGTCTGGTAAACTAAAGAAATGTCTAGAATCTTCTGGAACATGAAACAAAGGGAAACATAAAAATAAGGGATTAAGTATTTACATATACTATTAATCGCATTGTCTCTAGCGGGATTCGATCTCACAATCTCTTGATTATTATATTAGTACTATGACTATTCGGCCATGGAGAGTCGATTGCCTTTTTCCATGCGGCAATATAAATATCAAAATTGAATCTTAATTTTATAAGAATCAAGCCTAATTTCTTAAGAATTCTAGAGAGAAAGGTATTAAGAGACCAAGTTACATAAAATATTTCATTGAAAATTTTAGCGATTATTAATACTGGCGAACCGGCTGATCGCCAAAGGCGGCTAGTAAATGATAAAATATTTTTTGGTATAAATATTTAATTATTTGCAAAAATTATGTACGCATTTATTAGGAACTTGAAACTGCTAATCGCACTTTATACAAAATAATTTTAATATTTAGCATCAGGACTGTCATAAAGAATGTATATTTGCGAAAAAATTAAGAGCTAATATTTTATTTTCTATACATTTGTTTCTGCTAATATGCTGTATTATTCTTTAAATAATCATAAATATTAGAAATTTTGTAAAAACCCAATTTTTAGAAACACCATTTTTTTCTACTAAAATATAAAAGGGCGTTAGTTTTTATTATTCTCTAGTGTTATGATTTAATTTTTATTTCTTTACATAATTTCTAATTTCCTGAAATTATTTTTTAATATTCACTTTTACTTAGATTCATTTCTGTGGGGTTTTTTTTGGAAGAAAATAAATTTAGTTTTAGTTTAGTTATATTAACGTCCCGTTTTAAGCAACACTAGGGCTATTTTGGGACGGACCTCGTAATTTTGAACCACGGTCAGATGACGAGGACGACAGCTGAGCTAGCACCCCCCTCTTCACACCACGCCACACCAGTGGGAGGACGTTTGGCTCTGACGGATTTAACGTGCAACAGACCCCCTTACACGACGGCTCTTCGGTGGAATCGGGTCTCGAACCTGAAAACCTATGGCTCGCGAGCCGAGACCTTACCACCAGGCCAACGCGGCCTCCTGGGAGGAAATAAATGTAAAATATAATAGAAAACTATCTTATGATAAAAAATAATTCACAGCTTATGTTTTTCAGGAAATGTAAGAATTTTGGCTTAGTTTAGCAATATTAACGTTTCATTTTAAGGCTTCCCGTGGTAGTCCGTCCCAGATGGACTACGCAATTGTAATTCCAGCTCGATGACGACCCTGAGTTAGACATCTGAGCTGGCACTCCCTCTCCAAGCTTTCACATGACACCAGCGGGAATATGTCCTCCCCCCCCCGATGGATTTAACATGCATCATACCCACTTATACGGTGGTTCTTCAGTGGAATCGTATCTCAAACCGCAAACCATTTCAAGCCAAAACCAACAGGCCAATGCAACAAGAATCCAAGAAAGGAATTCAATAAGAAGCAACCATGCATGCATAATTATCAAAGCAGTCCTTGTCGTAATTTTTAACGGTTGAAGAAAAAAGACAAGGTATCTAAACGGTAAATCAGCCAAACAATTTAAGAAATTAGAGACACGTTCAAACAATTTAAGAAATTAGACACTCCCTTCAATAATAAAAGCTTCTATGAAGAACAATAGCAAATATAACAAATGAAGGAATTAAAGCACTAATTTTTCTACTCTTTATCTTCTTTATCTATATATTCTATATCTATACTTATAATAAAGCTGAAAGTATGTGTGTGCGTGTGTTGACGCTCTACAGGTCAGACCGTTTGACCCACAACTAAGAAAATTGACACATGTTAACCTTGAAACTCAGGAATGTGCACATCAGTACGATTATTTTATATTTAAAATTTTAATTAATTAAGAATTAAACAAAATTTTGGGTTTTTTTTGCGATTACTTCCGAAAGTATTATCTCGCCAAAATAATTTTTACCTCAAGGGGAATTTCAAAAATTATTTTTTTGACGATACTAATCTTTTAACCTATATATTAAGTTTATATTTTCAATTAATTTAAGAAAAAATATTTTAGCCATATAATTTAATAATATATTAGACATATAATTCAATAATATATTTCGCACAAAATATAGATAAAATTTAATCTCAATGACTACATTACGCATACATGAAAAAAAAATTAGTTTTTATCAACATGTTGCCATTACGTTGACAAAAAATTCAATTAAAAATAATTAACTATTACTACAAATTAAAACTAGAAAAGCATAATTTTTAGCAAATTACTGTATAAAATGAAATAAATATGAAAAAAATATTAAAAAATTCAAATCTGCTATCGCAAATTTCAAGTTATGATGTGGGAACATTATTTTTTTTCTTCATCAACTATTCACATGATTCATATTTCACAATCAACAGCAGTTAGAAAAGCAATGGTTTTTGACCATCTCAAAATCAATCGAATTCTAAAATTTTTTTCTAGAGTCCGAGAATTCTTTTCCCCCCATGAAACAATAGTTTAAACCGGTTTGAAGCAATCACGTGATTATTAGATTACACATGTGTCGATATTTAAAAAACGATTGCCTTTCTTATCCCTAAATTGTTTAATCTTCAAAACTTTTTCTCGAGCAGACATTATTATTTTTTTTGCAAAACTGTTTTGGAATGCTCACGTGACAATTGTTTTATGCAATCGCTAACTCTTAGAAAACATTTTTTTTTCCATCCCAAAATCATTTGAGCTTAAAAACGTTTTTGACATCTAGAAAAATTGAAAATTGAAATCAAAATTTTTTTTTTAACTATATATAACGGATGCGGTATAAATTCGAGCAAACTTTAAAAAATCATAATAAAAAAAGTAATGCTCGAAAAAAATTGTGGTTCGCGGGAATATGTTCAGAAAGCCTTTGAATTTTATTATTTCCATTAAAAAATGTATTTAAAAATGACCGATAGATGGCGCTCACACGTCATACCGAAACTATTTTTGCAAATCAGTATAGCTATAAAACACAAGGCTGGAAATGGATCTGTCATTTGATGCCAGTAGCATGCTATCACTACCGGATCGAGCATTAGTGGTGAAACTGTTCTATAAGAACGGTGAATCTGCGACTAAAGCATTGCGACAGTTACGGACGGTGAAAGGAATTAAGGCGAAGAAAAACCTAATTTCATTGAATGGGATATTGAATTTAGTTCAGGAAACGGGAAGATTAGAGGATCGTCTACGAAGTGGCAGACCATCCGTCAGCGCTGACCGGGTCCCTGTTGTCTAAAGGATAATGAGAAATGTGGCAGTCGAGACTTCAACGGGGAGTTCCAGTGCACGTGAAGCAGGTAAAATAACAGGAATTCCGGAAAGGTCGATCCGATGCATTCTGCACGAAATCTTGAAACTGCATCTGTAGAAGATAGAGGAATTTCACTAGTTGTTGG
This sequence comes from Argiope aurantia, assembly GCA_026543865.1. NCBI lineage: Eukaryota > Metazoa > Arthropoda > Arachnida > Araneae > Araneidae > Argiope > Argiope aurantia. The sequence goes on along the minus strand of JAPMOR010010552.1, from coordinate 3,004 downwards.
CAGCAGATTGCGAGAAAAGACAAGCCTTTGCAACATGGCTGCTCGCACAAATGGAACGTGAGCCACAATGGTTACTGAACATCATGTGGACAGATGAAGTCCACTTTTCATTGCACGGTGACGGCAGTACGCAAAACAGTCGTATCTGGGTGGTATCAAACTCTCGTGCGTACACGACCAAACCACTACATTCTCCACATGTGACTGTTTGGTGCGGTTTCATTGCGTCCTTCATTCTAGGCCCTTTCTTTTTTGAAGAGCATTGTCCTGTATCCGGTTGGAAAACCTGTTCCGTCACTGCAGAACGCTATTTTAGGCTTTTGCGAGACCACGTAATACTTGCTTTGCAGCAAAGACGTACGTTATCTTCCGTCACCTTCATGTAGGATGGTGCCCCGACCCGCGTTGCTAGTTCCTTTAAGACGTTCCTCCTTGACACATTCACTGAGGACAGAATGATAAGCAGAGGATGTAAGAATGAGTGGTAAAAGATTAATCAGGCGAAAGCACGTATAAGAAAAAGATTCCTGTCTTTTAACTCTTTAGAAAGGGAACTAACTTTGGTAGTTCCTAAAAACCAATTGTCAAGCAAAACTCCAACCCTTCAATTTACCGGTACGACAAAAGATAGTTGTACCAGTTCAATATAGAGACAAGAGAAATGCTGGTACAAAGGTCTCAGACGTACATGAAGAAAAGATTAAAGTTGAAACACAATCCAAAAAAGGCATTCCGCTCTCCACGTGGTCAGAGAGCGTCGTTTTCAACGGCAGAGTAGTAACACGACAGCTGAGCCTCTTTCCATTACTTTATTGATCTTGCTTGCAGGGAAGGAACGCTTATGTAGTCAGAAAGTACTGTATAGTACTGTATAGGGAACCGAAATATAAAAATAAAATTAAAGCTAAAACATCACAAAATTGTAAACGACTGGAATTTTATAAGACTGTTTTCTTGGATTCCTCCCGAGAGTTGGTATTTTTTAAATGCGGTGAGGAATATCGGTTCGATTCGAAGAAAATGGCGACGAATTCTTATCACGGAGATCTGGCTAATCTCTTGTATCTCGCGACATGTTGGATGTCCTTTCCTAAGAAATTTCACGCTGAAATCTGGCTTTAATAAAATCCCAATAGTTTCCGGAGAATCATGCCTAATCAGATGTATCTCTCTGCGTTTTATTAATCTTAGCATTTCAGGAACATGAATTTTGACATCCATTGTTCGTGCATGACTGACTACATAGACATAAGAGTTATTTCCTAACTTTTTTATGTAAATTTCCAGTTTTTCTTTTTGCTCTGTTCGTATGAGGGATAGATTTTTTTTCAGGTTTTTTTTTTCTCTTGTTAAATAATTTAGAAAATGTAAAATGCATTAAGAGAGTATGTTGGAGAAACTAATTTATAAGTGAAATATTTAAATAAACTGCTTTGAATTGTAAATGGAATATTCAGTATTGATATCAGATATATTCAATATTAGTATTCAATATTGATATTTGGTAAAAGCTAGAGTGTTTTCTTTTTTTCTTAAAAGTGCATCCAGACATAGTTTTTGGTATCTGTATCATTGATTTGACAATTCTTCGAGATTTATTATTAAAAATAATCTAATTTTAGACTTTTCAAGCAGCTACTTCTGCAATTTCCCAAATAGGGTGAAAAAAAATAGGATAACTTTTATAGCTTATACATTTTCTTTTTGTAATACTCCTAGAACTTCGATGATCAATTATACAAAGTGCAACATAGACAAATAGTGTTAAATTCAGAGATGTTTCAAATCATCAAAGCCTGAAATTGCCCAAGAAATTGGAATACAAAATTCCTTTGCCTACATATACAGGATGAGTTTTATCTAATCTGCATAGTAAAATAAAGCAATAGAAGAATATGTGGATAATAAAACTCTGCCTAATTTCTTACTTTCTTTAAGTTATAAAGGATAATGATTATGTTACTACTCGGAACAAAATCCTAATTTTAAAGCCTTTCTGATATACCTACACATAAAATAAACCCATATCATTAGAGTAGAAATGTTAAACAGCAATTAATATAAAAACATTTTTCACTGAAACCAGGTATATCTTTTTTTAAATATGAGAATTGAAAGTAGAGTTATTCGGCATTGAAGTTGTATGTGCACTGAAGAATAATTTTCGTAATTTATATAATATCTTAAAGAATTATTCAACAAAATTTTCTCTGATTCATCATAAAATTCAGTTTTAAGTTTTACCACCAAAATATTTAAATGATGCAAATAAAATTATTTTATTTTATTTCAATCAATAAATGTATTTATGGAAAGATTTTGAAGTTTAAATTTTACACAGTCCTTTTGTCCTAAGGAATCATATTCTGCGAAATACTCTTGACACTTCAACTTTAAAATAAATAAATAAACGTTTCTATTTTTTGGGATCAAATCTGACGGATTTAGGAAATTTTTATATATCAATTTTAGAACATCCATCATTTTCATAATCACATGTCAATCACTGTCTGAAAACTGGCATAAGATTAGTGCATCTTCTTTAAAGCGGTCAATGAAGTGGTTTAAAATCATCAGTTTTTATAGGGGTGATATTCAAATTTTATAAATTAGTACGTTTTAGTGATTTATTTAGTTGATTGGAGTTCAACAATTTTTATTTAAAATATTGGTGTCTCAATAATATTTTGTTAAATATTATTCAAAGGGTGGAGGACCTATGTAAAAAAATTAAAATTCGTAGGATAATTTATTGACTGGAGCGACATAAAAAATAATCATTTAGTTCATTTAGACTATTTTATTAGTTCAATTACTTCATTGAATTAATAATATAGATATTGAAAAAATCATAGAAAACATTTCCTCCATTTACTTTTCAGAAAATATCATATTTCAATTTTTATTTTTCACTTCATACAGACACTTGCTGAAAATTACACTTTTATACATTTAATTTGCAATAATAGTTGATTATTTTTTAATTTGAAAAACAATTAATGTG
>JAPMOR010010549.1:84382-134845 GCA_026543865.1 Argiope aurantia | reverse complement strand
TACAAAATGAAGCTAATCAAGACATTATGCAAATCAAAGAAAAATTTCTTCAGAGCCAGGTAAAAGATCATTGGAAAAAAATATCAAGAAAATATTATGCTGAATATTACTAACAGCGCATTTTTCCCCTGGAATTATGCAAGAAGTATGGTTAAACAGAGTATGTCAGTCTGTGTTTTTTGTTGTTAGTGATAAAATTTAAAATCCGCGTAAATCGCTCGGCGATTTTTTTTTTCATTTTAGTTGCGATCAATACATAATTTTGTATATTTCGCTTAATTCATCATCGTTAATTTTCAATTTTTAGAAAAAAATCGCAAGTTTTGTAAAATAAAAATAAAAATTTTTTAAAAAGATCTAAACTCCAAATCAGGGAGTTCGCGCTCTTGTCCTCTTGTCCAACAGTGTCTAATTCACTGTTTAATGCTGGGGAAGGAAGAATAACACTTTTAATAGATAACATGCATGAAGATTACTCCCACAGGTTTGATAATACTATAACGTGAATAAAATGTATTTATTCAGTAACGTTGAACATAAACGCACGTAACATTATAATACCTTCCTTTTAAATATGCACATCTGTTTTCACACTTCGCGGTCAAAACAGGCTATTTACGGCGAGTCGTTAAAACGTAAACTCAATGAAGCACGTTGCTTTTACTTTTCTCATTACGCAGTCGGCGCCATTTATCTGCATGTGGAATGAAACATAAAACTCACAATCTTACCTTGGATTGGTTATTGTGAAACGCGCACAAATCACGTGTTAATATTCGCATGTATGCACAAATTAAAGGTGATGGAAAAGCAAAGGATTTTTTTAAAAAAGAATTAACAATGCTTAATTTCATTCTAATGTCGCCCAATTTGCATCAATTCTGTTGAAAGATAAATGTGATTAAATAATGCATTTTTATTACGTTTGATTTCTGTAATAACTGAACCAGAATGCATCGATCTTCAACGCTTTCTTGCTGAAAACTAATTGATCTGCTTTAAATAGCGATGTCAATATAACAAAAAACAAATATTTTGCAGAAAAGCATATTTTATTTTACAACTGTTCTTGTCCAAAGAGAAATTCAGATATCTACTCTTTGGAGAAATGAACCAACAATTTTAAATTAAAATTAGTTTATTTTTTTTCAATATCTCTACTAATAATAAAGATGAATGTGTGTATGTTTGAGTTGCCGTTGCCGCTCTACAGGCCAAAATTACTTGCAGATACCAAATTTGGCGCTTACATATATACTTGCAAGGTATGAATCTATAGTTCGAAACGATTTTTTTTGAAATTTTAAATAGAATTAAAAATTAAATTTTGGCTTTTTTACATGATAACTCCTGAAACGTGTTTGACAGAAATAAATTTTACGCACCGTTTCAAAATTTAAATAATTATCTCTTTAATGCTACTAATTTTATAGTCTTGCAAATAATTGTTAAATTTCAGCAATTTTTTTTGTGTGCCTATTTTCCAATAATAGCTTCTCTGAAATTCAAACAGTTTTTATTGTTTCAACAAATATTTAATCGTCGCTTTTCTTTCATTGTTGGAAGTTAACGAAAATGGCTTCTGACTAACATTTGTACAGTTTACATGATAAAAAAGTGGTTACAATTCCACTTAAAAGATGATAGATGAATCATACATTTGCATTTTTAATAGTGCTATAATGTCACGAAACAGGTCTCCTTTAAAAAGATTTATATACACAATAAACAGAGCTCATATAATAGAAAATTAAACACGACTTTAATGCCGGACAATTTAGCGGAATCATGAGCATGAGGCTTAGATATTCCGATTTATTGGAAAATAAATAAGCCAACATTCCTGGTGAACCAGCTGGTCGACAAAGAGGACTAGTAAATTAATGAAAATATGAAAGCAAATTCATTTCAGTCTTTTCATTTTGACTTTCCTACCTTCCCCTATTTACGGCTTTCTTTAATTAATATTAATAAAAAAATTGTTTTCTTATTGACCCAATCTCATCAATAATTTTTATCTTTAAAACCTTTTACAGCAATAATCGTCTTCTACTTCTCTTGGTTGGAAGATTGAAGAGGTACAATTAATTAAGATTTAAAAAATAAAACCAATCGATATGTATCTAAACAAAATTCATAGAATATTTTCTTACGTAAACAAGTATATCATTTTTCAGTGCTGACAGTTAATTAATACGAATCTGACAATCAGCATTTGACTACGTTTTATGCAATGAAGACCTATTCATCGAGCAATAATCTTGGAACTTCGTTCAACAGTAAAGAAATCTAGTGCTGCCATCTGGTAAAAATAGGCTGAGTTGTATAATGCCTCAGGCAAAATATGTGATCTTAGTTTGACATCAAGAACCATTTCCAAAGTAGAAACGGGTTCATTTAAACAATTATTGCCATTATATTTTTGCATTTAAAAGCGTTCAAAATATACTTTTAAGTTTAATTAAGATACTAATTCCTGTATTTATTAATCGTGAACAGCTTTAAAATCAGTAATAAGTGAATAAGTTTACATTTCTTTTGAGAATCGAACGATTGTTGCAGATTAAATTGCAACATCAAATTGTTGTATACAATATTTGTCCAATATTTTTTTGACTTTTTATGTAGTTTAATATTTTTTTATTTAATACAACTAAGTCAGAAAAATTCAATTCTAGATATTTTCTAGAAAATTTCAAACAATAATCAAGATTTTTTTTTTTAATTGCATGCCAAAGAAATTTCTGCTAAAGTTTTTTCAACGATTTTCAGTGCAAACATTTATGAATGACTTTTAGATTATTCTGTTTAATTAAAATATATATTCATATCCCCTTGAAATAAATATTCTTTAGTATAATATGTTAATATGTCACCGAAGCTAGTAGAAGAATGTCCAAATATTCAAACTGAAGATTTTGACAAATCACCAAATGAATTTGAAAAACACATTTTTGGAATATATATATACTACTGTCCGTCTATGACTAAGATAATTCAAAAATCCCTTTTGAGCTTGAGGGATAGCTTGAGGGATCAAATTTCACATATGGTTTCAACATTAAATTTGATGAATTCTGTCTTGTTCGAAATTCATTTACAGGAAGTTTTTTTTTTTTTTTAATTTTATAAACAAGACTTCTGAATAAAAATTAACACCATAACTAAGAAAATAAAGAGCCAGACGGATAAAATTTGATACATAAATTTAACATTTAAAGTGCAGATATCTATAAATTTTTGAGGCAAATTTGACAAAGGATTGACCGTCTATCGGTATATACTTTCAGAAGCATTTGAATGCAATAATTCAAAAAAGCAGTGATTTATATATATCAAATTTGGTATGTAATTCTATGAATTGCAATTGTAATTTGTCAAATTTTGGGGAAAGCGATTTAAAACGCAAATTCGGTTTTCGGATAATATTAACCACACGCCAAGGATTAATCGCTGAAATACTCACCAAGGTCGTATTATACTGTATTATATCACCAAGGTCGTATTATACTGTATTATATCACCAAGGTCGTATTATATACGTATGATACTTTCAGTGAAAATACTAAACTCCGTTAAAGATTAATATTTCGTAACTATTGTATGCCAATGTCATGGGAGATGATTTCTGCCTTACCCATGGTTCACAATTTTTTGTGGAGGGCGAGGGATAACATTTTTATTAGAGATTATGTGAGTAAGTTTTGTCGAGTCATCTCCTCTAGCTTAGAGTGTTTTTTAGAAACTAATGATAGTTCTAAGCTTTTGTATTCTATCTTTATTTCGAACTCCAAAACACTAACTTTTATCAAACAAAAAGATACGACCCCATTGTATATGTTTTGAAATGTAGTCATTTTTTAAAAAAAGAAATCTTATCTAAAATCATTCAAGAAGAAACATAACACAACGCTGTATAAGGATTTCGTTATGATATTACCCTTATTCCTATCTGTTTCTCATTTTAATTTTGAATTTATTTTTTACAATGAATTAATTATTCGATTCGAGAATGCATTTCTATATTTATAAAAATGTTTTTACAATTCATTTTTCTAAGGAGATAATAAAGTAAAAAAATGATTTGCTGATTCTCTTTTAAAAATAGAAATAAATACCGTAGAAACTTTTTTTTTTAATTTGCGGAAGTATTTTTAATATCAGATCATAGTAGCAAACATTATATATATTAAGAACGAAACTGAAGTACCATGTTAACTCAAACGTGAGAAACTTATCTGTTAAAATCAAAACACTATTGTTAAACCCAAATACTTGCACAAATTTTATCCCCAGTCCAAATAATTATCTGATTACGCTTGCAATATCATGCTTAGAATAAAAACTTTCGGATATTCTCATTCTAGAAAGAATGGTGAAAAAAATTAAAACATAACATAAACAGCAGAAAATTTAACGTACAGATTTGCAAGCACGAGAATTCTATCCTTTTTATATTCCACAGTGCATACAAATAGCTTCGCAATGAAGTCGAAAGTTCACTGAATAATTAAACACCAGCTCACCCTGTTTTATTTTCGCTTGGCGATTATAAAACAGGGTTGCCAGATTAGAATGCTAAAATGAATCTAACTCATTTAAAAGAATAAAGCCAACATTTGATTAAGCTAAGCGCAATGCTGTTGGCTTTAGTGTGATGAATATAATAAATCAAATAATAGTACCATAAAATTATAATTTGACAATGCATTATATAGATATTTTAAATGAAAGGAATAATAAAAACATTAACAGATATCACTGTTTTAAATGAATCAAAGTATTACAAAAGCACTGATGATTTATAAAAAGTACCGTTAAGTGCTGAATATAATGGGAGGAAACCTTGGGTGATCCGGAATCTAAAACCAAATTAATTCGAAAATGCTTTTGACTAATTTTTACTTAGAAAAGGTAACTCACACATACATTTACTGTTTCGTAAAAAAATTCTGAATTTACAAAAATTTTGACTTAATTTTAAAAAAATGAATGGTATGTTAATATACCTTTTACCTTTATTTGTGGAAAAAAAAGAACATTTAAAGACTATAAACAAGCATAAAGCATTATAATTTCAGATGTCACTACGTTTGTAATGAAACTATTGCAGAAAAAATTTCATCCAAAATCTAAAATGCAGATATATGTATATTTCTGTGATATGTTGTGAGAAACTACCTACACAACATCCCCTTTCACCAGTTAATGCCCTGCGGCCTATTTGTAGGACTCGGCAACTAAGCCGAATGCATACCGCCTTTTTTTTTTTTTTTTTGCTTTGTTTAATAAGTTATTATTTAATTCGAAATTCCCAAACAATTTTTATTGGTATAGACCATTCATTAATAATATTTTGATGTTAAATTGTCTATTTTAATTTTTATTATTTCATTCTTTGATTTATTTCAGCTGGAATCAATATTAATATTTTTATATTTTATTTAAAAAAATCGCGATATATATATATATGCAGGTAATAATATCTCTTAATCCAATTTAAATCCTAATTAATTTCCTAATTGTTATCTTAATTTAGTCCGTGTGAACTTCATTCCAAAATGTTCTCTTATTTCCTGATTCGATTCTAACTTTTTATTTAATTCTACACGCGCTCTGAAAAACTGCTGCTTTTAACATCTTCTCATGCTCAAATAAAAATCTTTAAAAAAAATCCCTGTCAAAATCTAATAGTAAAATCACTGAAGATAAACATTTTGGTGTCTTCTGCTGTTGTGTCGCGATGTAGACTGACGCATCGCTAACTGCTTTGTATAATTATGCCTCTCGTGGTGAAAATCTAAGTTTTAAAAATTTCTTCCATTAGGCCATGTAACTACTAAAATATGTTTACATATTATAAGTGTATATATATCATGTGTGTATAAGAATGTATATGATTTTTTTCTTAATTTTTTAATAATTTTTCAGAACTGCACACTCCAACTATTTAAAAATTTTAATCTTTTTTCAAGTTATATAAGTATTTTTAACTTAATTTAAAAGAAATTATGAAGCTTGAAAAAAAATAGTAATATTTAATTTTTAAGCAAAAAATTCTAAAATTCCTTCATGAAAAGCCGCGAAACTATCAATTAATATTTAAAGTTACGTAAAAGGTTTCCTAAGGCAAGTTCTTGGGGCAAAATAATGCCAGTTCTAAATTTTTGACAGAAAAGGGGCCAATTTGGCAACCCTGGTGCAAAAATACAAAAACTGCGCCTGAAGCATAATGGCAGATTTATGATATCATGGTTCAGTTCTTGAAGCGAACAAAAAATTTTCAGTTAATGCATTGCTTAGCATATTTTGGAGAAGCAAATTAAGATGAAATGCAAAACAGAAAACGATAAAACTGTTGCTAAAAATACTTACATTAATTTCTTGTGAATATATTAAAACACATTGTTATTCTCTCTATCCAAACTGAAATGACGTGTTTTTAATACAGTTACACATTAAAAAAATTACTGTTATTTAGTTGCTTTTAGGTAATTAAAATATGCAATTCAATTTAAAACTACAGAATCTCCAATTTTTAAATAGTTTTCTGTCGATATATTCTACGAATTTCTTAACTTTTACTTAAACGTAACAGTTACATTGCCGACATGAATGATTTAATTCTCTATTATTGAGATTACATTTTGTTTTCGTTCTCGAAAATCTGCTGCCAGATTCAGAATGAAAATTAATTTTTCCTTTTAATAAGAATGAAATCCACTTTTGTTCACGTGATATACATCACATATGCCACTTCTAATGTTTCGAAATTCAATAGTTCCTTTTGATAAAGGAAAACAAAACGTGGCATCGCACTGTAAAATTACATATTGTTAGATGAAAAATAAAATGATTATTTATTTATGCTTGTAAGATGATTGATACTGTATGAATTGAATTTATTGGTCAATGAATTAAAGATATTAAGGTATTTATTTCACAGTTTTGGAAAAATAAATCTTTGGATATTTGACATTTTTTTGTTTTTGTTTGTTTGCACGTTTGAGGTTTATATCAGTTTTTAGTTTGTAAATTTTAAGTTTGCAACACTTCTAACATTAAAAGAATTCAAATGCTCTCCAACAATTTAACGCATTTTTTCGAAGCAGTTTCACAATTAAATTTAAAATTCAATTAATAAAAATTATATTAATATTCATTATTTTTTATTATTTATAATTAAAATTATTTAAAAATTCACAAAAGAACGATTTTAGATACCGAGTTATGTATTTAGTTAATAAGTTTACTTAAAAGTACATTTATCCAATTTTTCAAGGCATAAAATAATGTAAAGAACATAAATCAATAATTCACAATTTGCATACAAAAGTTCAAATATCAGGTTCTATCATCTGATTAGATATTTGAGAAAATTTCTACTAATAATTGTAACGATTTTGCCACATAAAACCTGCTTTTGATAATATTTACGGTTATAAATAAGTTAAAATTATTTTCAAGATTTAATCTAATTTTAAAAATTGAAGGCCAATGATTTTAATAATTCAATGTAACAGTCGTATGAAATAATTTCTAACTTGGATACTCTATTAACTGCTAAAATACAGCTGCAAGGGAATTTTTGCAGCTGCATTGAAGCACTTGAACTATTGTATATGAATATATTTATTGACCGAACAAAAATATATATTGACGAAGTATTATATTGAAGTACATTTATTGACCGATGCAAAATGAAATATCATTTAAATCTTTTTAAAGATAAAATTAAAATTGTATTTTATGAATGAATCTGAGAAATTTTTATTGGATAACTCTTTGAGATATTACAAAAATAATGAAAACTATTATGTAATGTTCATAAGACTTCAATGTCAGATAATATTTTCTGTATTAATATTTTGAAAAAAAAAGCTAGCTTTCAATAAAAAAAGTTTGTATTTATTGAAGTTCAATCATTTTCATTTTGATTTAAAATACAAGAATTGATAGAAAATTACAGATGCATGATTCAATGAACAGAACGTCATACGGATTTTATAATAGAATGAATTATAAGATCAAAATTTGGAACTTAAAAATATTTTGCTAAAGAAGCAATTCTGGGCCCAAGTTACATAGAATATTTAATTGAAAATTTAGCGATTATTAATCCTGGTGAACCAGCTGGTTGCCAAAAGTGGCTAGTAAATAATAAATCCAAAAATATTTTCTAAATAGGTCTAATTTTTAAAATAGAAAGTCATTGATTTTAATAACTCGATGTAAAAGTTGTCTGAAATATTTCGTAGCGCGGATACTAGATTAACAGCTGCAAGGAAAAAAAAATCGAGAACATTTTTTTTTTTTAGATTTCTGTCAAACCTAGAATTATTTCATTATAGAGTTACAATTTAATCCTTTTTTTTTTTTTTTTTTTTTTTTTTTTTTTTTTCATTTTCTTAGGTCAAACACCTTGACTACTTTTCTTCTGAAAAGATCCAATTTCTTATATTAGGAAAGCAAATTATCGACGTAAAACAAATTTACTCTGACAGGAAAAAGCGTGCAGCGTGGGAAGCAGTCCGAGGTGCTGTTTCGGGTAGGTGGGCATTCTTACAACATACGTAAAGGCGGGGGTTAGGAAACCGTAGGACGATATTTTGCACAGTATAAAGTCAAACACGCCTTGAATTGATTTAAACCCGAAGGACAAAAAGTCAATAAACCGCTGAAGCAGTTAGGAATCCTTGCGAGGAAGAATCGTAAATTTTTTGTTACATGTTCTCTCAGTTTTATTCTTTTTGTCAGTTAAAAGCTTGGCATTGATGGTTCAAGAAATATACATTGTATAATGATCGTAGAGTGTAGATTGGAAAAAACCTCAATTGAATTTCCAATTAAGTTTTATGTTTTCGTCATAAATTATTATACAGCTAAAGAAGATAGCTAATTTTGACGGGAATATATTATTAAGCTGAAATTAAAAGAAGCTCATAAAATTCGTAGAAACTATTATTTTAAATATCTTTATTATTTTAAGGTAGCATAATAATAAAGTTTTTAATATACACTAACATAGAATATTTTTCTAAACTGTAGATATTTTTTATGACAATAAAAAAAATCGTGCGTGGTTTATAGAAGTATTTTAAATGAATTAAAATGTTAAAAATATTTATTATAGATATCAGTGAATTTTTTGTGCTGTAATATTTTTGGTAAATATTTTCTTCCATTTAGTTTTAAACAGATCTTCAGTAATTTTTTTTTTCAGTTTTAGAGCATTAATAAAAATTTGCTTTAAAATGTTTTCATCATATCCTACTTTTTGATATTTAAAGTATTTTCATAATTCATAAATATTATGGAATATAGTTATTAATTTTTCGTAAGTTCGTTATGTCATGAAATCAAATTTTCAATTAATTGATAAGCGGAATCTAAAATTTATTATAGAAAAAACGCAACTGCACAACATAAGAAATTTCATACATCATGATATTAATAAAAAATTACAAAATTCCTCTTAAACACAAAAAAACCGGAAGTGTTCGATATTTTTTCAATGTTTGTATTGAAAAATGTTTTTTATTGGCCAATGAATTAAATGGAGATATTGTATTTATTAAGTATTTATTACTTCATTGTTTATTATTAACGTTTTAATTAAAGATAATGTATTATATAAAATTATTGAAAAAATGCAACCCAATTTTATATTATGGAAATCACAAAGACAACGATACCAAAATGAATTGCGTTTTAATGATTTTCATAAAAATTGTGTTGGATTTTTAAATTTTATGGCGAAAGAACCTAATGATATAAAGCTATGCTACGGCAAGATTTTTTTTTTTTTTTTTTTTTTTTTTTTTTTTTAACAACGAGTGCGAAAATTTGTCTCCATTTACTAATAATTTTTATATCATTAATTGATATGAATTAAAATTTAAAATTGTGATTATCGTGGGTACAGCATTCAAGATGAAATTCCAAGTCATGAAGACCGAAAAAATTTATCCTAAGAACTTATTTGAAGTATGGAGGCGGAGGACTATATGAGCAACTGTGGATGTCAATATCATATCTAGGTAATTCCGAGTTATTGGAGTTTTAATGTTCGATTTCCTTTCAATATTTTAAATACAATTATATTATTAGGTCAACGTCCAAGCATAGAAAACAATGATATCACAATAATGATCGCAAGTACAATGCTTCCAAAGTTCAACTATGAAGAATCTTATTATTTGTAAACCTTGAAAATCGATTACTATATTCTAAGGGTTAAAAAAATGGTCGTATATTTTTTATATATTATTTTATTAGTATTTTATATTATATATTATTTTATATTTATTTTATTAATCTATACTTATAATAAAGCTCAATGTGTGTGTGTGTGTGTGTGTGTGTGTGTGTGTGTGTGTGTGTGTGTGTTGGCGCTCTACAGACCAGACCATTCAACCTACAGCTACCAAATTTGGCATGTGTATACCTTGGAGGCCGGGAATGTGCACCTGGGGGTTATTTTTTCGAATTTTTAACTAGAATTTTATTTATTTAAAAATTAAGCGAAATTTTGACGTGTTTCTGCTATAACTGCCGAAAATATTACCGCACAAAAAAGATTTTTACATGAAGTTAAAGATAAAAAATTTATCTTTTAAATGATACTACTGTTTTAATCTTAAAATTAAATTTCTATTTTTAATGAATTTTTAAATAAATATTTTAACTATGTTTTTCAATAATTTATTTCGTCAAAAATAAAAATGAGGATTAAGCACGTTTCGCATTCATGAGAAAAAAATAGCTTTTTTCAAAGTGTTGCCATCACATTGATTAAATTTCCAACTAAAAATAAATTAAATCTTTTTGGAAATGAAATCTGCAAAAATATAATTTTCGGCATGTGTCTGTGGGAAATGAAACAAATAAGAAATATTATTTTTTCTAAAAAATAAATTCAAGAAAAATTATTTATGATCTTTTACACTCTCTATACAGGATGTTTATTTAGTACCGGACCCATTTTGATATTTAATGACTCATAAAATAATGAAGATATAAACAAACTTATGGCATTTATTGATGGAATAACTCAGATTTTCCTTTTCAGGTTTGAATATTTTTACTTTTGAAAATATCGTCTGCGCGTGTTTTTAATTTCAGATAATTTTATTTTCCAGTCTAAATATCTATACTTTTCTAAATATCGTCTGCTTATTAATTGGATTTTTCTCTTTTGTTTTTGGCAACTATTGAAATGTTATGTTTACTTTTGTTCTATGTAGTACTTTTGTATGTGATGTTTTATTCGAGCGGATATTAAGGAGAATGCATACACCACAAGAGAAAGCACAGATTTTATGGTTGTCATAGAATTAATTTCCCATCAACGAAATCGCTGACTTTTAAGAGTTAATTTCCAATCACTTAAACTGACTGATTTATGAAAATTTGAATATCACTATTCAATAAAAAAAAGGATAATTTTAGATTTTCCATCGATCGCTTCAAAGAAAATACGCCAATCAGCGCGCAGATTTCTCAAGATTAATTGGCCTAAGATTATGAAAATGGTGAGTTTTTCTAAATTTTTAACATTTAAAACTTCATAAATAAGTCTTAATTGATCGTGGAAAATAGAAACATTCATTCATTTATTTAAAATTTGGTGTGTCCAGAATATTTCTCAGAATATGATACCTTACTGCATTAAATTTAAACTTCATAATTTTTGAAATATATTTATAGGTCGGAACAAAATATTATTATTGATTTCATTTCAATCCTTTTGAAAGCAAAACTAAAATCTGAATTTTATGCTGAATCTCAGAAATTTTTGTTGAATTATTGTTTGAGATATTACATAAATGATGAAAAATATTTTGTAGTTAACATAAGACTTAAATACCGAGCGATTCTGTTTGCATTCAATAATAATAATAATTAATAAATAACAATAAAGATGATAAATAAAATAAAACGCTTGGTTTTATTAAAAAATATCTTAATATTCATTGCAATTTCATCATTTACAATTTAAATTAAAGTTGAAGTTTTGCCAACAACAAATTAGCAAAATATATATAGTAAATTGTAAAAGTAATGACAACAAATTAGCAAAATATATATAGTAAATTGAACGAAACGATCTAAACAGTACAAGTTTGGTATGGCTATCAAAATTTGAAGATTAAAAATGTTTTGTTTGAGAATCCTTTAAGAGACCAGTTACTTAAAATATTTAATTGAAAACTGTAGCGAGCGGTAATACTGGCGAACCGGCTGGTCGCCAAAGGCGGCTAGTATATTATAAAGCCATTGTGAGTCGTAACCCCAAAACTTTCTCGCATATTCTTTAATAAACTTGTCATGCCAGAGAACAACTCATATGGCATTGGCGTATAACAGTTACGAAATGTTAACTTTCAGCATGAATTTATCATTTTTAATGTAACTATTGTGCCTTCCTTGGCGAGTTATTTGACGATTAATCTCCAGTATGAATTAATAGTATCCAGAAATCGAATTTGTGTTTTTTGACACACATTTTCTCAACCGATTGGAACAAAAATTCGACACAAAATTATACTTGTAGTCACAAAATCCCATAACAAATTTGATATATTTAAGGCATTGCATTTTCGAACTATTGAGTTTACATGCTTCTGAAAGTTCAGACCGGCATTTAACTCAGAGTTGGATTTGGTTTAAAATTTGACAGGTGTCTACACTATAAATGTTAAGCCTGCGTACCGAATTTAATCTAACTTTTCGTTTTATAGTTATCGTGTTAATTTCTATTCGGACAGCTGGTCTTCCTCTGAATAGATTTTATTCAAAATTTGATATAAACACATTTAGTGTGAAGACCATATACTCAATTCCAACCGTTTAGCTCAAAGCAATTTTGTGTTATTATCAGAGACAGATAGACGGACATTTTTCAAAAATGTGTTTTTCTCGGGTAGGTCTAAAGCTTGAAGATTCGTCAAAATCTGGAATTTTTGGACGATTACTATACTTTCTCTATACTACGTATACGAGAAAATAAAAATTAATGTTTATCAATTGTGAGCGATTTTGTAAAAACTACTGAATATACTAGCAGATTTAACTTTTGGAATAGCTTTTGAATATTTATCTTCTGTTTCAAACATTATTTAATTTGCGTTCAAAATAATAATGATTAGTTAATGCATATAAATTATCATTATGAAAAATGAAATTTCGCTCAGATAAAACAATGATTCAATATACGAATATTTGAGAATCACTTTATAAATGCTTTTAAAAAACAATGAAGTTCACACATGATAAAATAATGACATAATATTGTTAAATTGGACAAATAGCCGTTAGAATTCCATTTTATGAAAGTCTTATATAATTTACACTTTTTTCTTATTTGATTCTAAGTCGAATATCCTTTTTTTAGAAGAATAAAAATGGCAATATATGGAAAAATTAAAATTTAAAAATGAATCCCGTAGCTGGAGGCATTTTGATTTAAAAAAAGTTAAAACGTTTCGATTAAAAAAAAATCTGAAACAAAATAAGATCATTGACATGATTTTTTTTTGTTAGAAAAGATAACTTATAATGCTAAAAGTTCAATAAACAAGGATGAAATATAGCTTTATTTCAAAGAACCATTATTTACAATTCCCAAGAAAGTTTATGAAGAGTTCAAACAAACACTGCTCGGATATTTATACATTGTTTTACCCAGGAAACAACTTTCCTCAACTCGAGTCATTAAGAATTCTCTATTCTAGTTCCCTAACTATAAAAATAAACCTTGTAACGTTTTTAAGAATTCTGACTTAACGACTTTTCATCCCTTCAAAGTTACTCGTTAAAGCCGACTTTGTTTTATTATCGTTTGCCTCTTGTTACAATTATAAACGCATAATTTGAACTGAAACATCAAATTTAACATTTATAAAAATTTACGCTTCCGAAAGCGCTGACAGATAATCGTCTGCTCCAACAACTAAATTCTTCTTGACTTTGATGACGTTAATGATAAAGCCCCGCCCCTACCAGAAAGATTAATTTATTCCAGGAAGCAAGGCTATAATCATGGCAGAGCCGTAGCACGAGCCACAGTTTTAAAAGTTAGAGACTCATTTGCATGAAGGCTGTGACTCGGGGGAAGCACGTGTAAAATTTGCAGTTTGCCTTAAGTTGATGTTTATTATGGCTTAGAGCAACGGATGAGCAGTTTTCTTGGCGTAATCATTCCTTTTACTAACAGCCTCAATACTTTCATTAAAAGTGCATCTACTTTCGGTTTGTCAAGCAGGGTAAGAGCATAAATTTAGAGAACGAACTTTTAAGCGGGACTGGAGTTGAGTTGGTCGAAGCTGGAAAATAAAGATTTCCGATGGAGGAAATTAGGAATATAATGAGGCGGAGAGGCTGTTTTTACTCAGATTTATCTATAAATGGACATTTCTCCTTATAAGAGTGGTATGTTTATTTTCTAATTTGCTGCCCTGAAAGATGCAAATTAGCAATTAAAGGTGTGAATTTTGTTTTCAAGTAAAACAGTAGAAAGAAATCCAAAAAAGAAAATATTATTTCATCGCACTTATTGTTGGAAATTTAAGTTGTGTTCCTTTGACACTATAGGAAATGGTTTAACGTATGAATTCGGAATTTTGTCAAAGACATGATTAGCGTTCAAATGACCTGCTTCGATTTAACGTGGGTACTCAGTTATCATTTCATAATAGAAAAAAAAATGTTTCATTGGATGTCTCGTAAAGCATGGAGGAGTTATATGTTGAATTACGAGGTTTATGTGATATCCGGGATTAAATTCAAATATTGCTTGAAAAACTTAGCAATTAATATTTATAAATATTCCGCGATAATATCTTTCTCTGTAAATCGTAATTGGATTCAGATATGATAACTTATAATTTCGCTGCTTATCTTTTTTTGTGTAAAGCCATTGATTAGTATATATATATATATATATATATTTAATGTTCAAATAGGCTTAATCATCGGCAAGCGAATAAAACCAAAAATGAATAAAAATTAGTTATAAGATTATAAACTTCACATTTTTCATTTTTTTAATGCTTGATTCTTGCCAAGGTTAATGCTTTAAGTTCTGCAATTTTTATTATTTAATAGTAGTCGGCTTTTTTTTAATCTTTAAGGTATAGTTTAATACTCATCATTTCGCCAAATTTCCAGACATTAAAACCGTGTTATTTTAATTGTCTGACTCTGTTCATTGCCTATAAGAACTTTTCTGATACAGGCATTATAACGATATTAAAACCGTAAATATTCGATACATCTATCTCCTAAATTTCGCGGTATTTCAAATTCTCTTTATTCGTCTTGCAAACACGGATATTAAATAGAATCCTTCTTTCGCTTTCAAAAATGTTAAAAAAAAATCCAGCAAATATTTGAAAAAACAATGAAAACTGATTGAATCTTAGGGCAACGATGTAATTTATTGTTGGAAATTAGGTAATATAATTTTAAAAATTTGCGAAAATTCAGAAAAAATATTCAATAACACAAATTTGAAATTCATTCAAAGATATTATATATTTTGAATTTTAAGATGGCGGAAAAATAACTTTGGCGCTGTAATAAGTTCAGAAATTATGGTGGGAAAAAAAATTTCGTCTAATTTTAAATTAATAAAAATTCTAAAAAATAGTTTAGAGGTGTACATTCTCACCCTCCAAGTGTGATGGTTCTTAGTCAAACAATAAGCCTGGAGAGAAACACACACACACCTTTGTTATTAGTAGAGATTAATGCTGATTCATAATATTCTCATTTCAATTGAAAGGTACTGCTAATATTTTCTTTCAGCATTACTTATGTATTCGGCACTGCATTCTTTTTCTGTCAGGGGATTACTATTTGTTTCAATCCAATTCATTTGATTAGAGAGTAAATATTACTGACAGGGAAGATCTCACTGCAAAGAAACAAAACTTGTAAAGTTACCTTATATTAAATGCGTCTAAATTATACTAAAAATAATATATATTTCTTAAGTTCTTAAGTGCTTGACAATGTGCAGGAGATTTTCTACTATAAATGTAGTTAATTAATCTCTGCTAATTATATCCTAGATAGTAGAATAACAGCTCGTCTAGGCAGGTACATCTTTTAGTATAAAAGAAAAAGGGAATGAAGGCCGTTTGAGTTCGTTAAGGCAAATGCATTATCTGTCACTATCTGAATACATTTCACTCAACTTTTCAATTCGAAAAATAAACAATTTTTTTTTCTTCAGTTAACCTCCATGATTGAGTATTGGCAAATAGAATAATGATTTGAGCAAATCAAGGAAAGGTAGATTTTTTTTCTTATTATTATTTTAGAGTAAAATTCTTATAAAAAGAGACGGCCATGAAGATTTATTTATGGGCCGAAATTTTTTTGATCGGTCATTTCTTAAAGTTGCCTAAATAATTAAACTAATAAAAAGGCAAAATTTGCTAAAAGCTTTAAAAAAATTTAAATGAAACATTTTCAAACCTGATTCAAAATATTGTAGAAGGAGTTTTAGGCTCGATTCGTACGTTTAAACATTGTCTTACTTGATTGCATTAACTGTTGCATTTTATGTATAACGAAATTTATACCACGCAATTGATTGAGAAAAAATGTCTGACTTAAAACAACTGTCTATAACACAAGTTTTTTTTTTCTTTCTTTCCCATCTTTTTTCTTTCAGTGAATGATTTACTCACCCCACAATTTATAAGTAGTATGCTAGCCTAAAAATATTGTTAAGCATTCATTGGCAAATAAACCTTAATATATTTGCAATAGTTGAACGATTATGCTAAAAGTTTTACAATATCAATTGAAAAAAATCGATTGAAAAGTATTTAGACCAACCAGTTTAGATGAATTAGCTTAAAGAAAATGCAGTAAAACTGTCTCAGAATACATAGTCCCCTTCAAATGACTGGTAATTTTTAATATAGAGCACGAAGCAAATTGTAACGTTTAAATTATTCCTGTAAAGGATTAAGAAAGAACACGGAATTATTGCCGAAGTCGACAATCAGGAAATATTCACTTGATTTTCACATCAAATCAATATAAAAATCTAAAAATTTATTACATTTTTGTTCTAATAGTTATATTGGGAGTCATATTTAGCAGAATTCAACGAATAGTATGATTTTGATTATTGTATTTGTTGTGTCGTAATTGGAACTTTAAATTTCTGTCTGTAAAATTTTTTTCAATATTAAGGTTGCATATGTTATTTACGAATAAAGTAATCTTAGAAAGAAATTTTTCAGAAAATAAAAAAATATTACGAATAACCATTCTCTTCCATATAGTGATTATTAAATGCCTAACAATCAGAAATTTTTCTATTCATTTTGGTACACAAAACGAAGTAACGTTTAAAAATGAATATTATCGGCCGAATACTGTGTGAAGCCAACATGAAATAAGTATTTTAAAAAGTAAAGACCTTGTTCTCCAATTGCTTGACAATCTTTTAGTAAATCACGAAATGGCCATGAAATATATTTAATCTCCAAAATGGAACTGCCATACCATCAAATACAATAAATTGTTAGATAAAAATACACATTTCCTTATTAACATGTGGCCTCTTAAACGCCTCATCTTACTCGCCTGACAATTCTCTTCATCTCACAAATTGGACATTTTTTGAACCAGATGAATCCTTTTCTGGCATCCTTAAAACAAATTAGAGGAAGCGGTTTTTTTAAAAATAAGAATAAATGTTTTCCCCCCAAAATGCATATATTAAAAAAACTGTTGAAAACTATTCCATAAAATTAAGCTACGCAACTTTTTTGGAATATTTTATAGAAAAGAATACAATAATTAACTTTATTTTATAAATCGTTTGCTTTTACAGAAATGTGTGGAATGATTTTGGTTCTTGAATACTTCTGTAAAACTGTAATATGAGTTTTGCTTAAAATTCTGATTTTAATTTTCAGGATTTTATAATAATTTTACAATAAAGACTTTTTTTATTGGATTCTTTTTAAGACTATTCAAGTTGAACAACAAGTTTTTTTAAAGCTTCTTTCATTTAAGGAAAATTCAATAATTATGAAAACTATCGCACGAACAAACGAATTAAATAAAAAAGCTTTACATTTTAAAAATTATCAATCATTGAATTTTGCTATCAAATTATCTATAAAAAATATCAATGCGACTAGATGATAAAAAAAAATACATTCTCAAGATGATCAAACAAAATTCTACGAGAAAGAATGATTAAAAATCAATAGCATATCCCCCCCCCAGTAATAAATAAGCATAAAAGAAAAAAAATGCCAAAAAATTTATTCAAAAAGTTAACAATACCTCATAGTCACATAATAAAAGTAATTGCGAAAGCTGTTATATCCTTTTACTATCTTGTAAAATGCGCAATGAAACTCTCATATGGAACATATCGCATGAGAACGTATGCCTCCACTTGTCATCACATAAAAATATTTTCAATTGTAAGTAAAATACTGAAATGTTAAAATTCGTGTATATTTGATTGAGAAATTATTTGTGTCAAATAACCGTTTTGATAATTTTCCTCCTCCCCTTTCCGTATTTCATTTGAACAATTTAAAATTTCAAACAAGTTTATAAAAGTACAATATTGAAAATGAAGTGAATTTTTAGATACTTTTTAATACTACTGCAGATATTAGAGACTTAAAAAAAACGTATGGAAATTGCAAGATTTCACAAAACAGAATATTTCTTTATTATAATTACAAAAGGTACTCAGCGCCGCCAGAAGCCATTCGGAAAAGTCTGAATGCTCATAATAAATACTATGACAACATGGGTGGAAATTATGGTTAAGTCCTAAGGGCCATAACTTGCATCCCGTCATCGATACGGTTTCAATCAACCCATCAACATTTCTGTAAACGACAGGATAGCGAGAACCAACCACCAGGTCGGAAGCTTCTCGTTCCTATTTCTTAGATGTCTTTATAGTAGGAGGAAAAGATATGAATTATATTTGTTTTCGGCTTATAATAAAGTATAATTAATAAAGTATAATCCCTATAAATAGAGATTATATATGTTTTATTATAAGCCGAGTCCTTATAAAAGGATCCATTTCTTATGTCGTGCGGTTTCAAAAAATACGGTTTGAACATAGATTGTAAAATGACAGGTGAGAAATTAACAAGAAATCGTTACAAAATGTAGCAAAAGCGATATTTCTTTTATTTCCAATGGTAATAATTTTAGCCTATTTTTTAATAGCAAATGATTGCAGAGTTTAACCCAGTCTCGTACAAAATATTTCTATTAATCTTTTATTACAAAAGTTTAGAAACATTTCTGGATTAAAATTTGTCTTAAATCAGCGAATGAAAAGGAAAATGTTACCGGTCATAAAATTTAGATGGCAAAAAGAATGATTCATAATCATTCAGAACAAAAAAAAAAATGATTTGAAAAGATAAACTGTCTCTTGCATAAGCAAAATTCGATCCTTGTTTAATAATTCACTCACAGTCGCGATACATATTAATGTTGAATATTAAGTGACATAGGAGTGCCTATGATATCAGCAATTATCAGTGTTCTAATGTCAATTTAATTAATGCGCGTTAAGATAAAGAATTTTAAGGTAAGACATTTTTTTTATAACTTAGTTTGTCTTTCTTTTCTTTTGACTTGTCAGTTTCCCATGTTCTAAAATGCTTATCACTGGAGTTCGGCATTTCCATACAACTTTTTAAACTTTTTTTTCTTATTTGCAAAGAAACGCTTTAATCGAATTTTCATTCTCTTCTTTCCTCTTCTCTTATCAATAACTTCATTATCAATTATTTGATTTAATTAAATTTTGATTTTGTACGAATGGTGCCATCTGGTAGGGTATTCAAGCAAATATTCATTTCACATTTAGCATAATGAATTATAAATTAAAATATAAATTTCATTTTAATTAAGTTGTATTTAAAAATTTCAATTTATCTGCATTCTAAAAGTAATTATTTTGTAATCACTTGAACTTCGGCTGCATTTTAATTGCATTTTAACACGTGCCAAAGCAAAACGCTTTATCAGCAAATTACTTTCGGAAATTGTGTAAGTTCAGAATTCGTTCTGTAGCTGACTTTTGCCTGCTTTCCTCCGAATGAATGAATGCCCCAATTTCATAATCGCACTACTCAAAATGTAATAAATGTATCATTAAAAATGTACAAACATGCAGAGGTAATATAAGCAAGTTAAGAATGTATTTCTCACAAATGTTTGATATGCGCTCCTTTTGTTATACGGCGCACATCAAGCCAGAACTGTAATTCTTCCTAAAACTTTGTGCAACATGTCTGTATCAATACTGGCGATAGCAGCTGTGATACGGATTTTCAAATCAGTCATGGGTCTTTCGACCTGGAGGCACATACACACGATTTTTTAAACCCCCCGCCGAAACAACAACAACAACAACAACAAAAAAAAAACAATCGCACGGTATGAAATCTGGGAAGCGTGATGGCCAAGGCAAAAGTGCATTGCCTGCGGTAGATACGTCAGTCATAAAATATAGTGGTGCATCATCCTGGTGCAGAATAAAGCTAAACATATCCTCTTGTAGCTATGGCTGAAGCTATAATTTTAGCATTCGAAGTACACTACTCCCATCACAGTGGTTTCAGAAAAGTACAGTCCATAGATCTTTTCACGGGATATTGCGCAAAACAGATTAACCTTCGGAAAATCACATTGGTATTGCAATATTGCATTGCATATTGAGTACCCCAATTCTCACATAATGTTCATTTATTTATCGAACCAGAAATGTGAAAAGTTGATTCATCACTAAATGCTATGTTTTTTGAAAATTTGCCATCTTCTATGCGCGCCAGAAGTGTCTTACATAAAGGTAATCGACGTGGCAGATCTTAAGGTTTCTGATGTTTCACCAACTGCAAACGATACGGTTTCATCTGCAAAGGCCCCCTAAGAACTCTCCAGAGTTTTCTGTCTACACCCAGTTCACGTCTAGCTTAACATGCTGACTATTAAGGGCTTCTTACATAGCTGCCTTCAAAACGCTCAACTACGTCTTCTCCTAATGACTACCTATTGAATCTCCTTTACAAATGCAGCCTGTCTTTTGAAAGTTTGCATACCGATGGATTATCTTATGATTCGGCACTATCTGTTCGTATTTTGTTCGGTATTGGGGGTAAACATTGACAATAGATTTGACAATATAAGGCAAGAAAGTAAAATTAGCCATCTAAAAAAAAATCCTATCCTGTCATTTTTCAGAATATTTATTTCATATATGAGATGCTGATTTCGATTAAAGAAGTCTTCTGTTATTCTTCCGTGGAGTGGAGAAAATTATATTTTTTATTCTTTCATGATTTCAGAAAAAGGTCAATTTTTAACCATTACTTTTCTTTTGTCACCAGACGGAGACACAGTCCGAATGGGAATTCAGAAAGCAGAGAAAAGAGCGAGAGAAAGAATTCCGGGCTTATATTTTCAGAAGGGAGTTTAAGTCAAGACAGCATTTTGGTTTTAGCGTGTGTAGACTCAAGGTGAGAAAATAAGATCTTACAACCCAGAAACTAAAATAATGAGTTCGAATTAGATGATAATTATTTTTAGAATACAGATAAATAGAAACTACATTATACAACACGATTTGAAGAGGCAGGCAATCGCATTCTTAAATGATTTTTATTCTTCATAATATCTAAAAAAATATTCCGAATTTTAGTTCTAGTCAAGAATTTTTTGTACAATCCATAGCGAGAACATGTAGCCTACCGAAAAGGAAATCAGAAAAAAAAAAGACTGAAAAAGTATTCGGATTTTCTATAATTTCAGAAAGGAATGGTCGGCTCAGCGTTTCAGTTCTGTAGTAAAAATAACAACTCGCGCAACTTGAAATTTAGTTATTGTGAAGCTGGAGCTTAAGCGATTAGGAAATTTGAGAGATTAGATTAATAAGAAATATATAATGTAATTAATAATGTAAATATAAAATACATTATATTATATAATATAATTTTTAAAACTTTGCTTTATTTCATTCCAGGAGGCATAATTTATGTACAAGAGATGACGAAACTGACTTCCGCACAAGGTATACAAGAGCAGAAGAGGGAATTCTTTATAAGTGTCGATTTAGGTGAGGGAATTTAGGCATCTCTTAAAAAAATTTGATTAGCTTGACAGATTTTTATCCCTTCACTTGGAGTGTGTGAAAGTGTTGATTAAAGCAGCTTCTCAGAACTCGTGTAGCATTAATTAAATAAAAAAAGATGGAACTGGATCAGGAAATAAGCGAACATTGTAGAATTTAGTTAATAGGGTTAAATTAAGATAAAAATTAGGAAATTAATCAGGATTTTATTTAGATTTAGAGATATTATATATGTATATATTATTCTAAATTTATTTAGAAATTAATTTTAGAGAATAGATTAGAAATTATGTATATATTCTAATTTTAGTTTTGAACACTTTCATATTAGCTTAATTATGATTCTCCCCACCCCCTCCTTTAAGCTTGAAATATCCCCTTGAAGAAAGATACTTGAAGAAGGATACTTTAACCAACCTGTTCATAAAGGATTATTTAAGTCTGAAAAAATTTTCTTCATATGTTTTTTAGTGCTTTGTAATTTAAGAAATTTCTTCCAAGTAACTGGAATTTTCGAACTGTTAAAAGACCATGATCTCAGTTTATGTCCCTTATTTCAGTAATTGACTCGTCAGGGCTGCAACTAGAGTCTGCCCCCTCGATTGAAATTCCTGCAGTCAGGCATTCTAAACGATCGTAATTAGAGAGCTCCAGAAGCCAAGTTTGAATATCAAACAGGATCACTTCCCTGGTGAGGCTAAAAGCGAAAGAACTTTTCACACTTTTGCGTCCCCTCATAAGAGCCCTTTTGTAATGACAAGGGCCATCCCTAGGGTGTTAAATCGCTTGGAAATAAGCATGACTTTAGAATTCTTCCGTTGATTGCTTCTTCGAATGGATTTGGGCCTGAAAAGTTCGACATTTGAGTAGTTGACGGCATTATCATTTTTGCGACTTAACGAGTATGGAATTTACTGGAAATTAATGATGCCAGTATATTTTCACTTCGTTCTTTTCATCGAAGATTCGGAAAGTGATTTGCATTGGTGTTAAATGATGCTGTTTCAGAGGAAAGCTGTAATTTAGAACACTTTTTATTCTTTTTGGTTTCTTGTTGTGGAAAGTAGCTACATTTTTTAGTTGAATATAAATGGATTATTTACACATCTAAGGAAAATTATTGAGCGCAATTCAATCGATTGCGAATGCTATAGGTTCAGAAAAACCAGTGGGAGTGTTCGCCTCAAAACTTTCTCATATACTTTATAATAAACTTGTCGTGCCAGAGAATGCCTTATACGGCATTGGCGTGCAATAGTTACAAAAAAATTTTTGGCATGAATTTAGCATTGTTATTAAATCTATTGTATCATCCTTGGCGATATATTTGGTGATTAAATTCTTGCACGCAGTTAATATTATACAAATATAGAATTTGTATTTTAGATACATTTTTTCCGATCGAATGAAACGAATCCTCTGACGGATTTAAGTTCAAATTTCGATACGGATCTATACTTTAGATGCTAAAATTTGCATAAATTTTTATCCATTTAGCATTTTGTTTAATTTGTAGTTATATTTACTTGCACTTAGACAGTCAGACTCCCTGAAAATAGATTTGTCCAAAATTTGTTACAAATATATTAATTTGGTGTAAAGGTCACATACCAAATTTAATCCGTCTAATTCGAAACATTTAAGTTATCGTAATTAAAATTTGATTGAGCATCATAGTTCCAAAAGTGTCTTGAAGACACAGAAGTCTGAAACACTGAGATCCATCAAAGTCCATCAAGTCGAATTTCTTTAACAATTACAACACTTTCTCTTTGAATACTTTGTAAATGAGGAAGTGAAAAGTGATTTGAAACAAGGTATTAATTTTTCTCGCAGTTCAGGTTTTCAGGAACTGGCGTGCTTACCAAGAATTCACTGCTATTATTATACTATTTTTATTTAGTTTATTTCTTGATAAAAATTCCACCATTAAAATTTTTTATCGTTCAAAAAAAAATTCTCTTTATATATTTCTCAAGCAAAAAAATAGATGTTTTCCGAAAATGAAATCAACACTTATCAATGTTGCTAAAATTAATGCTTAATTTGTTAATATTACTAGTTCTGCTAAGATACTGATTCGCTGTTGAAATCTGCACCTAAATGCGAGTAACTTTAAGATGCAAAATTGAACTTACTGCTCTTTATTATATAAAAGAATACTTTGGATGTAAAAATTCTAGAAATTTTTTCTATCCTGCTTTGCGAAAAGAAACATTTGAAAGTGTATATTTGAAATTCGTTTCTTATATAAATGCGTCCAACTAAAAACTGAATGGTGATTTCTATATTCAGTTCTATTCCTGAGAAAATGACAGATATAGTTAAAAATTATTTAAATATCTATTTGAATATATTATAATTTTTTTGAAAGCAGTTAATAAAATAGAAACATATAAAAAGTTATAACGGTTATTTGCGCTGGATTCTTCAGAAAATTAATTATAGAAAGAACTATTCATGCGCTTTTAAAATCCGATTGTCAAAATGGCAAATGAAAATTTAATTATATTCATGCAATATTTTAAAAATAAATTGACTAGTCACATTCGGAGGTTAGTTTTTTTATATTAATTAATATTAATTTTTGACTATATTAATATTAATTTTGTCATGTCAACCAATTCTGGTTAACTATACCTTAAAACAACAAAAAGTATTTTAAATTATGCTTACACAGTAAACAGAGCATTAAGATTCGTTGGAAAACTTGCAAAGCGATGAAATTAATTTTCGAAATCAGTCCAGTTATTGAGGCTGGGGAATTTAAGGTCCCCCTCCCTTAAATAGAATATATAGATAGTTTGATTCTTCCAAAACTGAAGGAATGTGCAGATCAGAAAATCAAAGTTAACATATCGAGAGAAAAGTTTCCATCCGAAATAAAAATTGGAGATATTGATTCAATGGTTGCGTCTGAGAAACGTTTTCTTTAATTTAGATATTTTAAATATGTAGATGACATTTACTTTAGGCATTCATATAGCATAAACACAAGAGTATTAAAGAGATAAGAAAAGAAACTTTTAGATAATCAAGAAATATTGACAAAATTACTTGTCTCGAGAATTAGGAAGCGTGTTTATTGTTTCGTCTTTCAGCTGAAACTAATTCATTATAATTCCCACTGAAAGGAGGCGGCGATTTTACTACAGGTAAGTGCACATTTTTCAAAGTATTTTGAAACAAATCAATTTAGACAGAAAAAGTAGAACACATTAAATTAAAAGATACAAATTTCTTTCTTCATGGTCAATTATGTAACCCATTTATATTCAATTACATTGGAAAGCTTACTTGCCTTTCTTTGAAATTCATATAAACGTCAAATGCTTTTAATATACAAAATTATTAATATTCCACATTCAGAAACAAAATTAATGTTATAAATACTTTAAGAGACAGAAAATGAAAAATCAGTGTTTTAGACAACACTATTAAATACCCCAAACATCCCGCAGACACCATCGTTTTCTCTCCTTTTTTTTCGATCATACTAATTACAAACTTCAAAGTAAATAATTTATGTCCATTCCTTAAATTAAACGCCATGTTCTCTCTCTACAATCTCATAATTCCATTATAATTATATCTGCCTTGTTTTTCTTACCATATTTTGTTGACGCTTTTTTATCTACCATCTTCCAACAAAAAGACGCTGTTATCGCTACGAATAAAAAAAACAGCACGTAGCAAATAACTACCCCCGTTCATGCAACTCGGCGAGAAACGTCAAGAAGTTCCCACCGACATCCGAAGTGAGTAAGACATTTGCGAAATTAATTACACGGAGCCCAGCGAAGGCACCCTAACGATCCATCGCCGCATCCATCAAAAGATACCCTAATGATTGGGATTCTTGGGCTGCTACGAAATAAATAAAAACCAAATATCATCTCATACCAAATGAAAAACCGGAGTAAGAACTTTGAGGAGGCATTTATCACTTCATGGGAGTCGATGATCGAATTATAATTCGATCTTGTGAAAGAGGCATAGTTTCGGTAAAAACAAGAGCAAGAATGAACAAGCCAATGTCCCGAAGGATTGGCGGTTTTTTTTTTTTTTTTTTTTTTTTTTTGACCCTTTTTGTGTGAATCGATCTTAAGGTAAGCGATGAGAGATGTCTTCCTCGCTCCCAGGGTGGTCGTTTGGGAAATAACCAATTAATGGATTTCGAAGTGAGGTTAGGAGTGCATGGCACAGAAACACGTGATAGTCGATAATTGGAATCCATGCATCATCTTGAAAAATATACAATGATAGAGGGTTATTTTAGACTATAAACATGCAGTGACATTTCAAATTAACTAGGATTATACAGGCATTACATGTTTCGTCGCTAATTTAGGTTTACTAAATCCTTGCCTTCGAAACAGATTCTCATTATAAGGCAGACACTTTCTGGTTGGAGGGGGGGGGGGGATCAAATATTTGAAGTTTATGTTTGTTAGATAACATTCCGTGCAAGAACCACAAGGCGACTGTTTTGAGAGATATCTCGTAATTAGGAATCATAAACCACACTTACTTTGCAAAGTGATTTTTTTTGTATGGAATTGCGATTTGAATTTTGGATTCTCAGATGCTGTAGTCGAAGGTTTGCCAATAGAACATTGCTATTCTTTGAATAATTACAAACAATCCTTTTAAAGGTATACAATAAAACTTATTTCCTAGAAACCAGTAGGACTGGTCTCCCAAAAACTTCCTCGTATACTCTCTAATAAAAATGTTAACCAATATTCATCCAAAAGTTACGGACGCTGGGTAAGGCAGAAAACACTTTGCATTGACATTGTACAATAGTTACGAAATGTTAACCTCTGGCATGAATTTATTATTTTTTATCGAGTCTATCGTATGATACATGACGATTAATCCTTGGAATGCAGTTAATGGATTTTAAAAATCAAATTTGCGCTTTAGACGCATTTTTCTCAACCGATTCAGACCAAAATTTGATACCAGAACTATGCTTGGAGTAACAAAATCATATCCACTTACCAAATTTTATATATTTAAGTCATTGCATTTTCCAGTTATTACATTAACATGTTTCTGAAAGTACAGACTGAAAGTTGTCAACTCCTTGTATGATTTAGCTTACAATTTAACATGTGTTTATAATATAGACGTTAATTATGAGCACAGAATTTATTGATCTACCCCGTTTCGTTTTGTAGTTATCGTGTTACCTTTTATTCGAACAGCCGGACAGACAGACTTCCTCTAAAAGAAATTTGCTCAAAATTTGAAAGAATTCTAAAATTTGGTATAAAAACCGAATACTAAACTGCATTCATATAGCTAGCTCAAAGCGATTTTTGTGTTATATTTGTCACAGAAAAACAGACATACCAATTGTTTTTCTTTAACTCAAGAAAGTTTAAAACATGCAGATTCATTCAAAATCTGACTTCGTTTTTTTCTTTTTTGACAATTACAATACTTTCTTAAAACTTCGTATTCTGTAAAGTAAAAAGTATCGGATGAATTGCGATTCTCTGCTCTGATTGAAGTTTTAAGTTGGAAATTTCGATATTTTCAATTGCAGCTCTTGACGAGGCTTTACTATAAATCGTTAATTAAATACATAACGGAAGCTGGGAAAATGATAATCCCTTAATAGGCATCGTATCCTTTCTATTTTTGAACAAAAAATTAAATATTCTTTCCTTACCATTTTATTTTCTCTTAGAAATTACTTTCTTTGGGTTTATTTTTTAATTACTTTAATATCTGCATGACTTTTCTTTTTCATATAAACCGATTTTCCAGATGAATGCAATAATTTTCCATACAAAAAATATTTTGGAGTTCATTTTAGAGCCAGACTTCAAGGTAAGTAATATTGAATTTTAGAATGTCTTTGGGGTCCAACTTCTTCGCTCAAAATATTAACTTTTCTGATTATTAAACTGTTAATATGGAATATATGTATTGTAATTTCTTCTTGTTTTATAAGACAAACATATGAATTAAATTGAATGAATCCACAGAATTTAACTGTACATCCAAATTAAAACGTGTATTTTACCATTAAAGTGTATTATTTATTTCGGAGAACTTTTAGTTATTTCATGATATAACCGATTAAGATTTATGAGTTACTTAATAAAATATCTGGTTACCTCATGGAGTAATTTATCATATTTAATGAAATAACATTTCATATTTTAATAACCATAGCAATATGGCGACGGTTAAGGTTGATTTCGCGAGGTGTTAAATTTTGTTTCAAGCCCCAATCTTGATTTCTTTTAACAGAATGAGGGTTTCGGTGACATGGTAAATCCTTTTCTGAGAATTTGTATTAATATTTTGCAGCATCATTAATTCAATTGCCGTTTTAAGTACAACTGTCAAAGCGTTCATTGAAGTAATTTGAAACACTCGTAAGTTAATATTCAACTGCTGCCATTCGGCAATCAGTAATAAGACTGATTTCTGTGCCACTTACATTAACGTATGATATATATATTTAAAATATCTTATGCTGCACTGCTCAATTATGTATTGACAAGCCACTTCAAATTTTAATTTGAATGTTTTTCCATTTTAAAGTTTATTTTGAGATGAAGCTCATTTTAGCGGATTTTATGAGCAATCCGCAGTTATCCTTCAAACGACGGAACCTGTCACTTGGGGATATTGTTCTCATTGGTTCAAACAATGCAAAGCGTTTAAACTGGCCTTTGGAATGTGTCTTCGAACTATTTCAAGGCAAGTACAACTTCGAACAAGTAATCATTACATGTGGCCAATGGAGAAATTATTCGTCCAATTCAACGAATCCTCCTTTTAAAAAAAAAATGCTCCTGGTATGCCCAAAAATGTACCTAAAAAGGTTTTAGGTGCTTCCGGTGACGGTCATTGGTCATTGATGATGTTGATCATGGGCGTGCTGCTTCAAACGAACAAACTTGTCAATCCGTGGCACTTCCTAAAGAACAGACTGTAGAAAAACGCGATTTGGACGACGAATTGTTCCCATGAAACGGTTGGACTTGTAAATTAAATCAATGACTTTAATATCATTAAGTTCTTTTCATGTATTGCATATTATTCCATTGTATTACGTTTATATATTGTTTTCATTTTGTATTGCTTTAAACTAATTTGCCCGCTACACAAAAGGTGGGAGGATGTTGCTACTTCTAAGTTTTGTATTTCTTATTTTTCCTTTGAGTTTGCATTGCATCTTATTCCAGCTTGGAATCTGACAATCCAGTTTTTGATTTAAGTGGAATATGTTGTGTTTGCTTTAAGAAAAGAATTCTTACGTTACATCGTTGCATCTCTGATGTACGGATCATTTGATCGATTTCAATCAATTTCATCTTTAAATACTCTAATCAATTTCTATCATCGTTATGTAAAATAGCTCGTGGAATTCTCTGTCTTTATAAAAATAAACTGATTTCAAAACAAAAGTAATGTTCCGAGTCATAATACTCAGATTTTAAAACAGTGGTCAGATGATGCATGCTTTATTAAAACAATACAAGTTTAATTAAACCCTTTATTCCTAAGAGTGAAAAGTTGTAAAAATATTTACATGCACATCCAAGTAGGATATACATAATATATTCATGCGCTCCAAGAATTTATTAATTCTTAGAATTTTTTTAATCATTATTACCCAAAATTATTTATGAAGACATACTTACAATACTTATGCTAAGGTAGATCTCCCATAAAAGCCAAAGAAATTGGGCCAGTAAAGGATTAAAGTTAGGTAAATTGAGAAAACTAGAGAAGCCAAATCCAAATATTTATATGGTTAAAAATTAACAATGCCTATTAGCTATTTTCTGTGTGCAAGATACAAAAATCGTTCAAAACTTTTTGCAGAGTGAACTGTTGAACATAGAACTACCAAAGTGGTACTTATTAATTAACAGTGGAAGAACCAAAACTCGTCAAATGTAGCACTAAAATTCGCCAACTTATGAGCGCGCATGTAACTTACGAGAAGAAAATAAACATCCGATTACTCTGTTTATGCAAAGTTCACAGGAAGAAAATCGTTTTTTCGCCAATAAATCGCCAATCCTTTACTGTTAATTAACAAGTATCACTAACTTTAAGTAATATTTGCTCATTATAAAAGAATTTTCAACAATTAAATACTTAATTGAATCTAATCTAAACTTTCAATACCTTAAGAGCATATATTGCACAATAACCATTTTTACGTCACTTCAGACTCTTCATATATTATAGCGCATTTGGTATACGCATCAAATTATTGAATTTATTTTTTGATCTACAAATAAGTATTAATTTAAAATGTCAAAATCAATTAGAAACGCTTCAATACTTCAAATACACTTTACATTATTATAGGAATTAAAATAATAGCTCCAAATAAAATGTGTCATCGAATTATGAAGTAGAGTAAACTCATAAGTCAAGGGGTTAAAACAGAAACAATGCAAGCTTTTCAACTGTATAAATTTTATTTTTAAAACAATCGTTTTCTCCAATTTTAATACACATTTAAAAAATATTATGAAGTTCTAGTATTTATGATCTTCATATTAAATGGAGACATTAGCTTCTCAAAATCGAATTCATAATAAGGAATTTTTAGAAAACTGCATTTTCGATAGTCTTAATTATAAAATGTTTATTTGAATGAAGTACAGAAGAAACAGTGCATAAGAATGCTAATAAAACTAGTAAAAGTAAAATCTGTATTACAATCACAGTTAAGCTGATGTTTAAGTAGAAATAATAATGCAGTTGCCAGAGCAATATTAATAAAATATAAATTTTATAGTCAAACAAACAGTTAACGAATTAAAAAAAGTTCTCTAATTTTGTTGCTGCCAATCCGCTACAAAATTTAAATAAATTAAAAAAATCATTGGTTTAGTAATTAAATTTATACACACGCGTGTTACGATGAGTTTAAATACAATATAATGTATACTTTAACATTGCTATAATTAAGAATTTTTTAAATACACAAATCAAGACTAAAACATTATGCTACAATATGTTTAAATTAAAAGATCCTTTAAGTCCACATCAAAACTGTGCTTTTTGTTCGAAAGATACGGTTAAACAGTTCACTTGATTTCATTCGAAATTTTTAACCAAAGCATTTCATTATGCCGTTAGAAATAAATCTTTTGCTAAGGGTAAGAGATTTCGAGTAAAAGGTTTAAAAAAAAAAAAAAAAGAGACATCAAGTAGTGAAACTACCGCTGGCTACTTGAAGATGCTCGTTGAAAAACTCATTTGGAAATAATGCATTATTCAAACAAAACTAGCCAACACAAAAAAAGTAAAACAGCTCAGCCAAAACCGATTAGCCATTTTTTCCTAGTACTAATGAATGCAAAAACAAAACTAATCCTTTCTGCAAGTCTTGTTTTACAAGGGACAGGATTGTTATTTTCAGATAAAAAGGGACTGTTCTGTTAAATATGGAGAGCACCATTCTAGTTAGCACATTCATGAACTTTCTGAAGAATCTAACTTGCACGAGGTCACTGAGTTTGTTCGCGTTATTTCGGTCCATTTGTGTTTCTCTACTTGGCAGTAGCTAACTTATTATACGTATTTATATTCATTGCTTCGTGGTAATGAGACAGCTTCCCTTGAAATGGCCATAAGGAGTTTTGCATTAGGCGGCCTGCATAAATACGGCGATGAAGATGCGTCTGACCGTTGGCATTCAATACTTTGTCTCCTGGAGTTAATAAATGAGAATTTCTTGGTAAGAACTATAGCAGTAGTAACAGTGCTATGAACATCCGGCTTCTATGTCGCAGAATGCAATTAACTGAGTTTTCACAATTTTTGTGGATTTCGTGATGTTTTCAACTAAAACGGGTGGAAAATAATTCTACACAGGGATGGCGATGGGAGGGGGTATTCAATTGAAGCGTGTTTGATAGATTAAAATACAATGCACCTTATTTTATGACAAAAATATATCGCTATATCCTTAAAAGTTTCGAATTTCTAAGACTGGACTGAAAATTGGGGTACTTGTCTGCTTCAACGGAGTTTAAAACAGCTCCAAGAAAAAATTTCGCCACATTATAAAAATGTACTCAAGTGCATAAAAATATATAAAATAAAGATGTGCATAAATACATATCAAATCACGTGCGAATCACATGCTATATAGTTTGACGATTGAAATCGCCAAATTTTTCTCTTGGCGCGTTCTGGTCGCCGTTACATCCGACAAGTACCGAAATTGGTGATGAATATGGTTGCCTTAAGTTAAACAGATAATGATTAATGGAGTTTTAGTAAAATTTCCATTAACTATACGGAATTGAATTGCTTATACATATGTAAAACACATAAATAATGTGTTGACAGTTATTACTGTCAAATGAAAAATTACCGAATTAAGGATTAGTATTGTTACAATCTGTAATATGCTCCTTAGCCATGTTAAATCAGCAATGAATTTTGAATATTCGCTAGAGTCAACCCGAGAAGTATGGGAAGTTCTATTGAATATAAAAAAAATAAAATTTTAGATTCTGACCTAGATATAAACTTGGTTTGAATAAAAGCATATCATGCTTATTATGGAAATGAAAGAGCTGATTACTTGTCTATTACTTCTTTCCTCAATGCCGTTTTTGGACAAGTGCTATAAACCCTAAAATAACGCTGAAAACAGAAACATGTGAAAAGATCCTTCCTGCTAGAACTGAACTATGAGTACATCTTCACTGCTTTTATTATTTTTATTTTTTTAATATTCAGGGGAAAACGCGTTTTCTACAAACCAACTTGGATTTCATTCACCTTAGCGGACGACGTTTGTAATATGAAATAAAAAAAAATTGATAAAGGGGTCTTTAACAGCATTTACTGTTTTAAAGCCCCCCTTTCCTTTGTTAAAAAAGTAAACAACTTGGATAATTTTCTTTTATTTTAAGAATTCATATAATCCAGTTTTGGACAAAATATTCTTAATTTTGTAGTTAAGGAAAACTCACAGAAATTTCGGAAAGTTTTCAGAGCTTAGAACTTAGCTGCTAGCATATTCTCATTTTCAGTAATTTGACTGTACGATTCCATACTGAATATTATACAAGTCCTTAACTGTCTTTTTTATAATTTATTCAAGCGTCTGCAACAAGTTTTAATTGGATGAATCTCATTGATAATCTTATGTTTCATTAAAAAAAAATAAACCTTTCTTTTTTGACGTTTCAAAACATTCTACTCGTATTCCACATCTTCCTTTAAAAATGAGTAATTCTCTCAATTTTCGAAGTTTTACAAGAGCCAGAAAGAAAGAAAAAAAATGATTTACAGGCAGTCTCTATAGATAAAACTAAATGCTTATTTGTTTGAATCTCCACACTCCTTTCCTGATTTAACCAAAATTTATCACATATTCCCTAGCACTTAGCAAGCTGAGTAATTAATAAGTTTCTATGCCCTTCTAAAGAGGGAGAAATGAGGATTAAAATCTTTTAGTTTTATCGGCCATAACTTCTGAACAAAACACCGAATAAATATTTTTACACCATTTTAAAAAATTAGCTTTATAGTGACACCAATTTCATCTCTGTAAAATTTTTTTAAATTTATTAAATTTGACAATTTTTATCAGCTTTTTTCGGTACGATTGTGAACTCGCAAGAATTTTTTTTCTACACAAATACAAGAACAAATAGATGCAGGTGAAGCCACAGGTACAGGAATTAGTAGGTTATTTCTGGTCCCCCTTCCCCCCCCCCAATTCCCCTATCTGGTTTGAACATCAGATCATATTTTCTTACTAGATGCGGAGGGGGAAAAAATTCGTTATTGGTTGGGAAAAGAATAATTTTGTTGGTGTGCTTTTGTGTATTTTTTATAAAACTTGAAAAATATAGTTAGATTGTGTTTCTTGTTAAGTTGCGAAATGCAAGATTTTGCAATGCTATTTCGATTTCCGTAAAAGGAAAAGCAGAAGGTGATTACTCTCTGACTACAATATTCTCATTAAAAAAGTACAGCGAATCGTTTTAGTTCGTTATTTTATCAGAATTTCTAAATGCTTCCAATCAAGAGAATTATATATTTTTATATATTCTCTGATAAAAATTCAAGATAAGAAATATTCATATCGTTATTGAAAGAATAAAGTATTAGTACGTCAGAAATTTAACTGTTGAAATCTATTAGTTGGTACCTTTTCATAGCCACGGATACCAAGTCGTTACCGGCAAAAAGCAAAATGGTTACTAAAACAAATAATAAAATGAGATGTCATAATTAAAGCTTAATTACTGAAAGTTTAAACAAGTGTTCCTTTTCACCAGAATTTTTTTTTCGAATATTCATAGATTGTATTTTTTTCTATTTACCATATACTTACAATCTGCTGTCTTGCTTATAGGCTTTGGCGACTTGGCATCCATTGGCAATACGAGGAAATGAAGATTACATTTATATGAACCAAAATGTAGCCAATTGAAGCAGATTGTATTTTTGATATACATATAGTGTTTTAAACTTTCAGTAATGATATATGGTTACATAAAATGGCAGTAATGTAACTGGACAATAGTTTTCAGGCAAATGCTTAAAGATAATTATGCCGTCTTAAGTTCTAGAGAATAAGACAATAGCAGTGTCAATTTAAAAACTTTACCAATATGCCATCTTATATTTGTGCAACTGCATAAAAAGTCGCTATTATAGAAATATTGTAATTATCATTACAGATCGAACAATATTGAGGAAGAACTACGAAATTTAACTTTATTAAGATGGCTAGAATTAAAAAATAAACACATTAATATATTTATAAAATTCCAGTAAAAAGTAAATTTGTACCGAAATTTTATGTACCTAAGGCAAGTAATATTTCATTTTCAATCAAATTCAATAATACGAACCGTTTATAGTAGTCCCTTGAATGTTAGCATGAACACCAAGACTTATTTATATTTTTTTATTTCTAAGAAAATCGCACCTACTCAGCAGGAAACTATGTCTTATAAAAGAGAAATCAACATAATTATAAGGGAGCGGGATCAAGAAATATTTCGGCCGCCAATTTAGATAAGAGCACTTCCTCTTTCACAATTTACTTGCTTAATTTTGACACACTTCTCAGTAAAAGAACTTTCTCCTAAGAATCAGATGATAAAAATTTAAGTGACAACACTAATGAGCCTTTTCAAGCACAGCCAATCTCTTGGCTTGCTTTGAAGAACAACATATGCAAAAGAAGCAAATTAACAAGTCAACAAAATTTAAATGCAACGTAAAACAAGTTCGTGCTGCATTGAAATTGCGCTATAGAATTTGATGTCAGAATGTCAAGTTGTAGATCGATAGAGGTTGCATTTCCGTGTTATTGCAATATTATTTTTAAGGATCTTATTAGAATGTTATGTAAAGGTAGGAAAGTACAGAATATAAAATTAATATTTTAGGTAATTAAATTAAATATTTCCCGAGTTAAAAACTTTTACAAGGAAGTTATACAATATTTAGAGCGCACCAATGCAGCTACATCTAAAACGCAAATGAAATTAATCAAGTTAGAATTAAATATTAAGTTTAAAATGTCGAAAATAAATAAATAATAAAAAAATAAAGGAAATTATGAACCCGACCTTCAAAGGTCACCTTGGAGAAATTCAAACTAGGGATTTTTTTCATATTTGGACGAAAGTCACATCCTTTCTACACCTACCCCCCCCTCCAAATATATAAAATTAAAATGAAACCTACGATCGCAAATTTCACGTTTTCATGTGAGGACATTATTATTTTTTTTTGTTATTATTTGTCTTAATTTAAGTCATTAACCAGTTTAAACCGGTTTGAAACAATCACAAGATTTGGGAGAGAGAGAAAGAGAGAATGATAATTTTTTTAAACTTTCATTTTCAATTTTTCTAGCTGGCAAACAAAGTTTTAGAGCTCGACCGATTTTGAGATGAAATAACAGCTATGATGTCATAGTTCCAAGTCAACCTTTTAAAAACGCATCTTCTTTCAAAGAGGCATACATAATGTAATACTGGTAAAAGAAGGTAAAAATATATGCAATTAAAAGATGAAAATTACCAATTATGCTTTATTCATTGCATACGCTATTTCGAGTATCACAACCCCCTAACCATAACATCCTGTCCTCACATGATAAAAACACTCACCTCTGGTTTGAATCTTTGCTTGAAATTGATTCTTGATAATCATCTGGCCGGATTCGTCCGTTTCTTCATTTCTTATTCCATTTTATTCTCTTTTTTCGCAATTTAAATTTAATATTTATTTCTAATTTGGTTTATATAAGGATATGTGATATCGTGTATTATATAGGGTGTTTCTTACTAATCATGGACTAATGTCCAATTTCCAAACCATTAGAAAAAGACAACTTTCTAATGGAGAAAATGCTCTAAATGACTTTATGTTATTTCAGTCAGTAAATGTTTTGATATAAACTGCGATTTCAAAATTTTTATACTGTCTCCTGATCCTATTAGCAAAATATTCCTAATAAACAGTTAAAACAAACCAACAAAAGTGATCTCCCCTAAATTTTCTAGTATACTCATCAATAATGATCTTATCCCCTCCCATACGTAGCGCGATACTCGAGAAAAGCCGCCAATGTCTTGCCTCACATTGGCGAACAATAGTTACGAAGATCAATAGTTACAAGATCTTTGGCATAAACTTAGGATTTTTTCCCCCTCTATTTACTTTGGACGCCTTTCCTCCCGATTGATTAAAACTAAAATTTAACTTAATTTCTAAGTTGAAGTCACACGATAGCACACTTAAATTCATTTATTTAAGTCATAGCGATTATGAGTTATTGCGCTTGCATGCATGCAAAAGTATAGACCGACAGACAGTTCAACCCTTTCACAGATTTTGTTCAAAATTTTGTAAAAATCTACATTTTAGATGCTCAAGCGATAAGCTAAATTTTATCTAACTCTTTACGTTTATCGAATTCATTTGTACCTGAAAAGCCAGAATAACTTCTGAATGGAATTCGTTCAATATTTGATGGAAATAGACGAATTTGGTGTAAACATCATATACCAAATTTCATCCGTGTGGATGAAAGTGTTTTTGATTCACAGACAGATGGACTGATGTATTTCCAAAAGTGTTTTGCAAACTCAAGGAGATCTGAAATGTTGAGATTCGTCGAAATCGCGAGTTCGAGAGTTTTTGACATTTACAATACCATCTCTATATTTCACAAACAAGACAATAAAAAAATTACTTTTCGGAAATTAAAACTTATCTAGTTACCATTGCTGATTATCAACACTTCAAGGATCGCATCAAGCTAGGTCCACCAATCAATTTCTTCGAGGCAGCCGTTGAGGA
The DNA here is from genome assembly GCA_026543865.1 of Argiope aurantia. Classification (NCBI taxonomy): domain Eukaryota; kingdom Metazoa; phylum Arthropoda; class Arachnida; order Araneae; family Araneidae; genus Argiope; species Argiope aurantia. Next base: position 97,350 of record JAPMOR010010549.1, on the reverse strand, counting down.
GCTTAAGCTAATGAAATTCAGCTTTGATCGTTGAACTTTAAAAGTTTTAATGGTCAAGTTACTAATAAATTACTAACTAATACTATTAAATTTGGTTCACATGGATAGTGGGGGAGGGTACATGAAAATTTATATTTAATTTTTAGGTTGGATTTCTTACCCCCAAACAAAAATTAAAAAAATTACTTTATTTAAAATATTTTTTCAATTGTAAATACATGTCTATAACGTGTAATAAATTAGCTATTAAGCCACTATTAGAAGCCACACAACATATAGCAATATATAATTCCTAAAATGATTCGATTTCCCGAATTTTATTAAAAAGTAAAATATCACAATAAAAATTACATTTTATAAAGGTATGCAATAAAGCTAATTTTTTATTTGAAATATTAATTATGCTATAAATTGACCATACAAATACAGATCATGGCTGGAACAATTGATTTTTGACTCTTTGACACAAATTGAAGAAATGTTCTGGATTTGAATTAAATAGCCCATGTTAATGCTGATCAATAAATATGCCAGATTACAGATAAGTTAGAATCAAAGTTTTTAAAATAACTTCTCAAAACTTCTCACATACAACAATAAATCTGAATTGTGCATCAAATTGCTGAATTTTTAAATCTGCAATTAAGTGAAAGTATCAAGTAGGAAGTATCAAAAAATCCCTTAAAAACGTTTCAACATCAAAAATAACCTTATATTACAGGAATTAATAAAAAATGTCCCAAATAGGACGTGTTATTCAATTAGAGTTAAATAAATTTGTAAATTAAGGGGTTAACTAATGTGGCTGAATAAACGTCAATTGAAATTGAAAGAAATAGCAAGATATTTTACTTCTTCGCGGTTCTTAATTTTTTTAAAAAAATAGTAACTATATCAACGCTTTAATGTATTTCATTTCCTTGTATTTCCTTCCTGACTGGCGTTTCGAAGTCATCAGTGTTCCAAAATTGAAAATTTGTCACTAACATTCGACAAAAGTTATAAATTTATGCTATTTACGTTTACATGACAATTATTAGACATGATTTCTAACAAATTATTACCACAAAATTACTTGGCATAGAATATTAAAGAGGACAATAATCAAATGTAAGTTCCATCAAGTAACGGAAGATATTTTTTGGAAAAGATATCTAAGATGCGAGAGAAAGAAAATTCTTATTTCTTTGAAATAGTTTTCATGATAAAACAAAATCTAAATAAAAAATAGTTTTGTTATCTTTTAAATAATTTCCATGCTTTAAATATAATATAAACTTTACATAATGATAAATTTTTTCTTATGCGAGATTTAGAATCATTTTTTTTTTTTATCGAGAACAGGTGCATCGTATTTCACAGTTTATTTTGCAAAGACTAATAGCACAAATAATTAAAACATGAAAGTGGTCGAAGGTCGAAATATAAACAAATGAAATGTTAGCGGTATTTTTCAACGTCAAAATTTTTAAAGCAAAGAATTGTATATTTTTAGCAATAAAAAAAAATTTAAAAGAATATAAAAACGGTCAATTTAGATTTTCCTAGATTTTTAATCAAAACACTCTCGCATTCGGATTAGAACCCCAAGATATTCGGATTCAAATTAGAGCTCCGTGCATTATTGGATTAAGATCAGAATCATTAGACATTTAATCCCACGAATTTAGTGCTGTTTAGCCGAAACTTGGTCTTTATACCACTTACAGTCAAAAGTCAAACCAAACTAACCTGGTATATTCTAGTCGAAATTCAGTGACGGATTCATTTCTGCTCATTACGAGACAAAAATAAAATTAATTTCGAAGAATGAAAAACATTTTATAACCCACAGACGAGTCCATAAATTAATAAGTACCTCTAAATTAATCAGGAAAGCAAAATTCATTTCTAACCTACCACTGGCCTATAACAAACCCAATCTTTTCTTCCAGACGAGTCCATGACCCTCATCATCGAATTCCTCAACGAAAGAAGGATGGAATTAACGAAGTCCGAAGTGGAATGCACGAAAAAATATGACATCCCTTTCTACAATTTTCCCACGAGGTGGTGCGAGGACAAGTTGTTCCACGGCGAGTTTTGAAATTATTATTTTCACTGTTTTTCTTCGTCCCCGTGAAATAATCTAATTGTCGATGCAATTTCCTCTTCTTGCTTTTTGCCCGTCCATCCGTTTTCTTTTGATTGGACCAACCGTCAATGACCCGCGCCAGCGGCGAAGCAGGTTGCCAAGTTTATCCGACGAGTGCCATCGAAAATTGGTTTTAAGTTGGTGTGAAATGCGGGGTGAAAAATGTGCCATTTCATAACTTTTCCTTTCGGTTAATTTGCATATGCGTTCCCATGATTAGAGTGAATTGCGTCGATTATTCGATTTTGATGTTTTGTTTTTATAATATTTACATCGACAAAAATACCATTACTCAAATGAGATTGTTTGGCTCTAAAAGAACAGTTACATGAACCAAGTAATAAATTAAAAACCGTCAAAATAGAAAGCCAATACAGTGGTGATGATATTTTCAATTTCCCCCAGGTTCAAGTTTAAATTATGCCTTATATTTAATTTTTAATTAATACAATGGTTAAAATTTAATTTCATATAAATATGATTTGCTCAATGAACTTCAAAATTTTCTTTGCCTGAAGCATATATATATATATATATTTTAAATCAGAAATTGCCCGTACTTTCTTTTTAACTCATTCATGCGATATATATAACAAAACATCTAAAAATTTATAATTTTTTAAATTGAAAGACTATCTAGTACAGTGAGAACTGTTACCAGAAATTGAAAAAATTATTCATGGACCAGAATAACAAATATTTCTACGAAATATTAAAAGGAGCGACATTTTACATTTATTTTGAATAACAAAAATTTTAAGTAAAAGCTGTACCACCTAAAAGATGAAATGAACTACAAATGTATCATAGGCCAAGAAATTCTAGTCTATTCATTTAAAGGAAATCACTTGTTCCAAAAGACATTGTTCGTTTTTATCATATACAAATATAATTTTGGGATGGAGAAAAATTTATTTTTAAAAATTCAGGATGAAATAAAATACAATATTGAAACACAGAAAAGTGAACACAGAAAATTCGAATGTTTTAAGGCATACAAGTTTTTAAATTCTTAGGCAAATTATCAGTTTATCGTTCAGTAATAACAGTTTCTTTTACGGTATATGTTCATACTTTAAAGCTTTTTTTTTCTATTAAAACTAATAAGAACTTTTTAAAATTTAATTCAACATCATTAATGAAATTCACCAAAAATAGAAAATTATCAAACTATACTTTTATATTTTCATTACAATTCATATTTTTGGTGATCTATTCTAAACGCTCAAGTCCAAAACAAATAAAGAACAATAAATCACTTGCCTTTATCGAAAGTTCTTGCAAGTCCAAACCACAGATGAGTATAAATAATAAGAATAAATACGCAGTTGTACTTTTGCGAGACAACTCGAACACTTCAAGTAAGCACGTTTTATAGAAGCAATGTACTATTTTCAATGGATTCATAAAACGCTGAAATTCAAATACTTTTTATCTTTCTATCACCGACGATTTCAACATTCCATTCAGTATGTTCATATGACGACTATAGAAGAAGTTGAAATCGGTCACAGTTATTCGCATTTCCCCATTTTCAACTAAAACAACTTCTAGTTCAGAAATCTTACTAGCAGCTCAAATTGACAATAATATAATTTTTAATATCCAGTTCTTCGTAATATTTTTAACAATTATCTCTGCTTTGTGTTAACAAAACTGCCCTTAAAATCTTAAAACGTTTCCCTCAATTGTTTAAAAAAGATTTACATAATGAATTGAACCCAAAACAATATTTGAAACCATCCACGAACATGGTACAATATCAGAAGGCTACATTGTTAAAATTTTTTTTTTTATAATTGTCTTCTGAACAATACGTTGTTTTTATTTATGTTTGATTTAATTATCGCCGCATTGGAAAAGTCTTTGGGGATTGTTGTTAAAGAAGGTTCAATATCATTCACCAAAAAGATCCAGATATATTCTGGGCAAATATTTATTTCAATAAAATTGATTATTCATTATTCTAAGTACTTTGCTGCTGGAAGAAAACTCTACGCATTACAGTATCAGTAAACGAATGAAAACGGGTTCACGGTTTTGTGATACAAGAGTTTCAGGTTCGAAAACTGATTTCATCAAAGGACGGCTGTGAAATCAGGCTTAAATTCATATGGGTCAAATGACTTCCCATTGGTATGACTTGCTAGTTTAGCACCAATGAGGAAGTACTTATTCGGATGTTCCTTTAGTCAGCTGACCACGGCTCAAAATTATAAGGTCTGGTCCAAAATAGCCCTCATGTTGTTTCAAAGTGTGCAGTAAATATAATTTACTAAACCAGAAATAAAAAGTAATACTGAAACATAGGGGGTGGGGGTGGGAGATATTCTTTTCTCCTATTTACCGGAGGGAGTATTCTCTTCTCCACTTTATTAATATGGAGCATTGGTTTTTGTTTATTTTTACGGCTATTTTCAGATTACGCCATGATAATGGGTTGGCGATTTTTAGAATATGACAAAATCGCTATGTTCCATTTTTCATGAGATACCAAGACTTCGCCAAGATGGTTGCATTCCTCGGCTTACATGACATTTTTTAGATTACACTGTCAACACCAAATTCATAATGCATACCGTTGCTAAGATGGTAAGAGTGAGCATTTTTTTTTTCACGATTTATATTGAGGCCATTAAAACAAACAAGTACTCAAGGTGGGAATTAAGTTACTATAGATGGTGTTTGCCCTCGAACTTTTTAGAGAAGAGAAATCTGGCCCCCTTTTTTTCAGTTCTTCTTCTATCCACCTCTAAATGCCCGAATATTTGGCAAAGATGTGGTAGTGGAGGGACGAAAACGGTATACCCTCAAAGGGCACGACAGTCAATGTTTCTCTTGCCGACTATCTCGAACAATGAGGCAATTTTGTATTTCGTAATATAACGAAAAAAAAAAGGAACTTGCATGTGCCTTATGAACGTCTTACTTTCCATCAACATGAATCCAAATATACAATACATGTACATTTTTATATACTGACATGTGCAAATTTTGGCTGCAAGACCGCAGACCAAATTTTAATTAATTTTTTTTTTTGAATTTTTGCATTCAAATGCACATGATGAATAAGATGTCACCCTTTTGACAGTTTTTGGTCCAAAATTAAATATAGATCTATAATTTTGTTGATAAACCTGTAGAACAACTTCAGCTTTGAATGTTTTTGAGTTGAGATACATACGGATAGATATGTTTCCTTACGATGGGTTTTATCCGAATTTCAAATCCTGTAGCATCAGACTGAAATATAGCTCTTTGTTTAGCTAAAAAAATAACATAATAACATTTGGCTATTTATTAAAGAAGTTGTTTTGTCATCGAAAAAAGTTAAAAGAACTAATTTTTAAGCTTGAAATCTTAGCATTCATATCACGCGCAATCTATCGATTCATTCATATGGTTTATAGGCTTGAAATTGGAAATGAACCATGCTTGGATCCAGTGCATCATCTGATACAAAAATAGAACTGCCTCATGTCGCTTAAATTTTCAAATTATCTGTATGGTTCTTAAAAAAAATCTATCTAACGTAATTTTTCTTTCCAAGTTCTCATAAATCTATAAACACATTTTTTTTAAATTTAAAAAAAACTGTTTCGTTTTCAGAGGATCATAATTTTATGTTAATTATAAAAAAGACGAAATACAAGCTAATTATATTTTAGAATAGAATTTAACGTTTATTGATTTGTAGGAATATTTAATATATCACATTGATTATAAATACTACTATATTGCCTATAAACACTATTTTATATTTCCATTTTTATTTTTACATATAATTATTAATTTTATTTCAGGAATTGTAGGAGAATTTGATGGTATAAATAACTTTCATTGGTTACTAGTCAAGAACAATATACCAGCTGCATCTTTTCATTGTAGAGTTCAGATGTATAATTTTTTCTGTGAGAAAAATACTGTATTCAAGATAAATAATAAAAGAATCATATGACATGATTGCGAATAATTTTCTTTTTGTAATCCAGCAAGTTTGTTATCAAAGAATCTGTATCTATTTTATTTATAAAGAATTTGCATTTCTATACAATACGGAGATAAGGGGGAAAAAATGAAATGAAAAAAAAACGTTTCAAGTTTTATTTTTGATCAACAGATGACGCCACCAACTAAAATAAAAAACTCGGAAATTTTTTTCCCCCACCATTCCCCTGCCTTTACTACATTTCGTATTGCATTGCAGGGAAGCTGCATTTACTGAAGCATTTACAAGTTTAGTATTAATTAATATAATATAAATATTTTTAAAGGGAGGGGGGCAGAAAGAAAATTGTAGGATGTTGATGTCTGTTTTTATTATGATTTCTAATTCATTATTCTAACTTTGTATCACGCGATAGGATACTTATTTTATCACTGATCAAACTGATTAAGTTATACAAAATTACATATGAACAGACCAAGTATGTTTATCTGATTGTCACATTATATTAGTTTAAAATTAAAAAATATATATATTTATCAGTACCTAACTGAATAATGTCACTTCAATTAAATAATTTTTAAATTATGTTTCTAGAGTACAAAATAAATCATATATATGCATTCATGCATCGCTGTTCTGTTTATGGATCACAACATATAATCATTACCAATAGAGGTATACAGTGGAATTTTAATTTTTTGAATTTACGCAATTCCGAATTCTTCTAAAAAAATTAGCAAACAAAATCTCTGAATAAAAGCAGTCAAATAATTGATTATGAAATAAATGTCCAAACTGTAAATACCTAAACTGAAACACAGTAAGTTTTGCTTTAAGGGTTTAATTGGAATGAAAATATATATTAGTATGATGAATTATTACGATGAAAAATATTTATGATAGTACATAAACTATGAAATATTTAAAGTATGCAATTTTTCAGGTACAGAGAGAAAGAAAAACCTACTTTATAAATGTGTATTAAAAAGAAAAAGAAAAGAAAGAAAAACCACTTCTAACTCTATTCGATATTCTCACCAGTTTTGTTTCTACCTTTGTCATAATCTGTTTATTAAACCCTTTGACCTCGTGATATCCTTTTATATCACCAGAATAATTTACTTTTATATGCATTTAAGTGCGTTCAATTCGGGTTGGAGAAGATTAAAAGGGGTTTCGATGGCAGTAAGAATGGGATATAGATACATAATTTTAATTAATTAACATAGAATGAATGAATTATTCTAAACAAAAAGTATTTTTCATTTTTTACTTTGTTGTGCACGAAGTATCTAAAAAGAAAGTACTGTAATCGTCAATATATTTGAACTCAAGATTTTGAAGAATCACATTTCAAATCTTTTCGAGTCCAAAAAACACATTTTTGGAATTATGTTTATCTGTGAACACGATAACTCAAAAACGATTTGAGCTAAACAGATGAAATCCAGAATATAGATTTTACATTAAATTTGCACCAAATTTTAAACAAAAGCTATTCAGAGAAAATCTGTCTAGCCCGAGTAAAAATGAACTTGGTCATTATTAAAGGTAAGAGCTAGAGAAAAAAATTTGATACACAGTTTAGCATCCAAAATGTAGATTCATATCAAATTTTGAACCATATTTGTCCAAGTGTTGGTCATTTATCGGCCTTTACTTTCGCATGCATATAAATGCAATAATTTAAACAAATGAAACTTGATCGTGTGATTACAGTTGCAATTAATTGTCAGATTTTTGTTCCAATCGATCGGAAAAAAGGATCCCAAAATGCATAATCAATTTTCGGGTATTTTCATAATAACAGCATGCCAGAAATTATTAGCCAAATATCACATGATAGATTCAGTAAAAAATTCGCTTCAAAGGTCTATATTTCATAATTATTGCTTGCCACTGTCATGCAGGATGTTTGTGGCCTCCAATGTCAACAATTTTACACTGGAAGACGGTGCTTTTTGCGAGAAAGTTTTAGTTATATAATTTCCTCAAGTTTTATTATCAAATAATAATCTAATTTGAAAAAAAGTTGAATCCGAATTTCGTTTTGAATATTTTTAACATTATGCGTCCGGAAGTCTAACCTGGATTCTTTTATTTGGCGCCAGTAGGATTAGTTCAGATCTTTATAGTTTAATTCACGCATGGTGTCGCTGGTCAGCATAGATTTAAATCGAAGGCTTCTTGTATATTTAAGAAATTATTGTATATTACTCTATTTTTAAAATAGAAACTGTTTGCACCTTTATATTGTTTTTCCTTTCTCCATGTTGTTTTTCCTTTTGCGTAAAATCGAACTATCTCGATGAAGATAGATCTAATGTTTTATATATATAAACCTTTATTCTACAAAATTTGATCAAATAAAATGAGTGCTTCTGAACACCGAATCAATCCATTTCTTTCCAAACATTGGAGGGTATTATGACGGATAGTCATACAGCTTTATAACAAGATAATCTGAAATAAATGTCCTAAGAATGGGAATTCTCGCCATGAAAAAGTACTAAATCATGTCTTGGCCTTTGATCTATTGAACTTCTAACATTTTTATTTGCCTTTTAATTTAAGAGAGGTTATTTCCTGATAACTATGGTTTCCAAAAGAGAGGATGAGATTGCATCTGAAGTTAAGAAATTACAATTTATTATTATTCTAGGGTTCCAAATATCATCAAATCGACCGTCTCACTTTAAAATTTGATACAGTTTTGTTGATCATTTATACACGAATTACATTTCCAGCTCTGTATACAAGCTGCATGTCTTTTTTTTTTTCAAAGAGCGGAAATCATTTCATCAAGCAAAAATATTCTCTAACAGCAAAGAATCGTTTTGAAGTTTGCATAACGCCATTTAAACACAATAAAAATAGTTTTTTAGACTATTTGATGATGAGAAACTAAATAAACAATAAACTAAATAAAAAGATGCATTACTAGTATATCGTCTGCTCTAAAAACATTATATAAATAAAAAGATTTTTTTTTTTACTTCATCAGCATTTTTTGTCGCCTTTATCTTTCATTTCCGGCCCCATATTTCTGCACAAAAAAAATGCTTCTTCAAAAAAAAATGCTTCTTTTACCTACCCTTATTGTTTGGGTCCATGAATTCAGGGACACCTTTTATAAAAGTGATTTAATATAAAGTCGACAAAATGAAAAAGCTTATCAGGCATTGAAATAAACAAAAATCATTTAGGAACTAGATCACAAACACTGTTTAAAGGCTCAGGATGTCGTTATGAAAATAAAACAAACCTGCTATATTCGAGTTCAGGGTTCCTCATGAGTGATACGCAACTTTTCAGGTTCTGTGAAGTGGCTGAAATGCATATTTAGGTATGATGATATAACTTTAATTATAATATGTCTAATTATCGGAGAGTCACAAGGTTCACTAACTGTATTCAAGATACAAATGAAAATTCTGGATGATGCATTATTGTATGCTATGTCTGTGTTTAATGCATTTTTAAATTGCCCAGTATTAAATTTAAAAAAATTATTGACTTCTTTGTTCTTACATTGTGTATTGTTTTTAAAGGTGGCCAGTATATTCTGATAGTCTTTCTTGTCATATACGAATTATATTCATCTTATTATACTGCAATAATGTTCGTAATGCTCAACATGAAACTCGAAATTAAAACAAGTCAATGAGCCGGATAACTTAAAACTCAAATCAGTCGAATAATTGATATTTTCGATGAATAGCACATCGAAAGCCAAAATATGAAAATAAAATATTTTAAACACCAAAATTTTTTCAATTAGTGAATTGAGACTTGAATTTTCGTGTTTAATTTCTTCTTAAAGAGGGTTGTCCCTTTTTTTTAGCAGCATTATTTTTAACAATGAAATTACATTATCCGCAGTTCTTAATATGTATATTATTTAAAGTTGTTTTGGTTGTACACAAAATGTAGTGGAAAGGGAGTTCCAAGTAAATTATATGATTTTCATATCTCCACATCAAAATCAAATTGAATATAAGCAGAATCTTGATTTAGAAGAAAAAAATATTTAAAAAGATCAGGAAATATAGGAACGACTGTAATATACAGAAATTCTTAGTGTATATGTATTTTAAAGATCTGCATTTAACCTACATGAAAAATTATTCTATCACAATAAGAAAAAAAAATAGTTCAAAACGAAATTTAAGAAAAAAAAAATGTTCGATTTGCATGTTCTCGAAATTATAAGAAAAAAATCTTCTAAATAAATCATTTGAAAGTAAAATTAATCTTAAAAATTCTTAAATGTTTTTATTGTTTTGAATTGAAGACATTTGTTTAATTCTGAATAACATTAAGAGTTCAATTAAGCTTAGTTTTAGGTATACTGAAGTCTTATTTTAAAGCAACACTAGTGCTATTTTGGGACGGACCTTGGAATTTTGAGTCGCGGCCAGATGGCGAGGACGGCACCTGAGCTGGTACCCACTTTACAAGCTTCTGCGCGACACCAGCAGGAAGACGCTTCACCCTGGCGTATTTGAAGTGCACCAGGCCCGCTTACACGGCGGTTCTTCGGTGGAATCGAGTTTCGAACTTGAAAGCCTCCAGTTCCAAAGCCGAGACTTATCACCAAGTCACCATGGTCTCGATAATAATAACTTTAAGAGAAATATTTAATGATTTTTTTTATTTTTAGTACATTTCGAAGTGCGTTAATAACAGTAAGAAAAGGTTGAGAAAATAATGAATGCGTGCTTAAATGTAGATATTTTCAGTTTACAACAATAAAGGCAACAATGCTACGCAATTACTCTTTTTTATTTAAAGATTAGTAACATTACAGATAAGTAACAGAAAATCGAAACAAACACTCAAATAGACCAAATTGCAAAACCCTCTAAATAAGATAATAAAAGAGGGAAAAGATGCAACAGTTAATTATTCATAAGATAAAAGAAAGAAAAGACCAATGATAATACAGATAAGCAGCAGAAAATAAAAAATACGCACTCTAATAAACCAAATTGTAGACCCCACTGAAAAAGATAATAAATGGGGAAAATTATGAAACAGTTCATGAGATAAAAGAAATATAAAGACAGGTGATATTACATACTGGCAACAGAAAATTAAAATACAAATCGGCAGATCATAAAAAAATAATAATTAAAAAAAAGACAGCATTTAATTATTCACAGATAAGAGGAAGAAGAGATCATTAAAATATACCATACACATAAACAAAAAAATTCAATAAATGCTTATATCTATAGAAATTAGCCAAAATATCTAGTGAATTAAGAACTGAATTTAACCGAAATGATCCGTTCCATTTAAATACATTAATTCGTTTTTTGAGAGACAAAATTTTCTCCAATTGCGATTTCAAAAATGGAAAAGTATGTTTCTCAAATATTCATTGATGATTTAAAAATTATTTATTTATTCGTTCTCAGATTTATCGTGACTTTAATCACATATTGTGATCAGGAAAGGAGGGAAATTCGAAAATTTTGAAAAAAATTTGAGAAAAAAATCTAAATTTTCCAGTAACGGAGTTCTGACACTTCGTCGACAATCATCGTGAAGAATTTTAATTTCGGTTTCTTCCGTAATCGTGGATAATGGAACCTATTCTGTCACGAAATTCGATGTTCCAGATGAAGGAAATGTATTGTGCTTAGAACAGCTTCCATTTGCACTGCGTCAGAATTTATGTCACGATTATTCAAACGAATTGTACTTTTAATTGTTGACCAGGGATTAGATTTTTACCAGTAACAATTACTTTCATTGTAATATTAGTTTTCAGGCTCATCGAATGGGAAGGTCGAGATTCCTGAAGCTGAGACCTGAGGGAGTGATTGTCGTTCAAGGATATAGATGGAGGAGGTATTGGGAAGTCTTTTGTATATAGGACTCATATTTAAAAACTTTGCTTTCTGGCCCGGCTTGAGTTTCGCAGGCACTGGTCTGCAGAACTGTAGGAGGAGGAATTTGAACTACAGGTTTATTCTCTTCATTTGAAATTTGAACTTCTGGTTCGGTCTTGTCATTTATAATTTGAACTTCTGGTTCGGTCTTGTCATTTATAATTTGAATCTCTGGTTCAGTATTTTCCCTTGTTGACTCAGAAGATGTTGTTCCCAACAAGTCAGGTTCCACTATTTGCTCGACTGTGTTTTGAACTGGCCGATAACGCCTGTAACAAAATAAACCAACCTTTAATTACATTAACACAAAAACATATGGCCACATTTGATAAACAAAATCAAGTCACCATTTTAAATCTGACAATAACACGTGAATGCGCAGGGGAAAAACTGAAAAGATGCTACAAGGTAATATCCAATCGACATTTTTATGTCCATTATCTCAAAGGACTGCATATGAATGTTTTCTTGATATTAGAACACGAACGATGACAAGATTTTTTTTATTGCAATCAGCAGTTGTACCAATGCAAATACAATTATTTATAAAGAAGCATATTAAGATTTTTTTTTCTAGCTGATATAATCGGAATTGCTTGAGATTAACATACTGTATCACGTATAATATTTTTTAAAGTAAAATCTATTTTTTTATTAAAATTATAATTAATTAATATAAATACTCAAAATCCTTTTGTCATCAAAAACGCTCCCCCCCCCCACGTAATATGGAGAAAGTATAATAACCGTTAAAAAAACTCGACATTTTGATGGTACTACACGTTTTAGACCTTTAGAAAACACACTTTCGGAAAATACCCAAATGTTTTGAGTTATTTACCTGTGACAAAGATAACTCAAAAACGCTTTGAGCTAGACGGTTGAAATTTGGTATACGGTCCATACACCCAATTTGTAGATTTTTATAAATTTTGAGAAAAATCCCATCAGAGGAAGTCTGTCTGTCCGGTTGTTCGAACATAAG
>JAPMOR010010549.1:68509-84372 GCA_026543865.1 Argiope aurantia | reverse complement strand
ACTCGCAAAAGATGACGCGATAAATTCAATAAAAGTGTTAAATTCTCATCAAAGGTAAATATTTCGTAACTATTATATGCCGATTCCATGCAAGAATATGCAGGAAAATATTGTGGAGACCACTCTTGCTTGTTTTAAACTATAATGGGAATATCAATTTAGTTCGGCGACTTTTAAAAACCTTCAATAGTTAATTTTCTTCTGAACTTATTAATATTTGATTATAAGCATTTCAAATTTTTTGTACAAATACGGAGCCATAAGAAAATGATTAATGAATGTTTTGAGACTATTAACTAAATATTTAATAACTTTAAAACTTCTAATTCACCCACTTGTGATGTTTTGAAACGATATCTTATAGCTTGAACTATCTGTTGTCGTCGAATATTTATTCGCTCGCAAAAGCATTATATTCTTTTGCTTGTTTGAATTTGAGTGATAGACATATTTTCTTTTAGGCATTGCTAAATGGCTATGTTCATTTTCTCGCTACTTACAGTTCTATACCATTTATAATTATAATATTTACTTATTACTTCATAAAATATGCAAATAAAAACGACAGGAGATTTTAACATTGGTAATTTTTTAATTCATTTATTTTAGGATTATTATAAAAACCAATAAAACATACTGCCAAAACATTTAAATGATAAAAAAAAATCAAAAAATAAAGACAGAGTAAATTTATGTCTCACCATTATTTAGCAACGAAATATTTATGAATTTTTCTATTTCAAAATCGTTTGCATTATTTAAATTTATCTTATTCACTAAATTTCGAAAAATTTGTAAAAGTTAAAGAAAACTGAAAAGATAAATTTCAAATTTTATGATGATATAAAAATATTTCATGTAAAATAATTTGTACCAAGGTTACTGTGAAAAACGAGAAAAGTTTGATTAATTTCTAATTAATTGAATATTTAAAATCTTCAATACTTTGAAAATCTTGTCTTCAATAAAAAGTGCGTTCGATTTGACGAATCCCGTCCACTTGTTTATGTAGTTAATTATATATGTTAATTATATTATTATGTAGTTAATTATCCAGTTAATTATATATGCATAGCACAATGACTTTCATTTATAATTAGAAAACAAATAAACCACTGACGAAAATTTTTCAGTCGTTGTATCTCTGTTTACAGAAATAGAATTAAAATGAGAAAAACGAAGAAACCACGAAAAAATTTTTTTTTTCCAATCAAAATATACGAAAATATTTAATTCTGGAATATTATTCATATATTGAATACAAATAACTATGATGAAATAATTGACAAAGGTTTGGATCATTTTAATAATACCATATAATTACTAATTGCTTGCAATTAAATCGTATTGCTTTTTACTGTTATGCAAATTTAAGGTACTTCTAATGATAATATGAGGTTGTTTTGTCAGGAAGTCAGTCGAAAGTGCTTGTACTTTATCACTAACATTTCTATGAGAATATTGGCTACTTCGACTTAGAATTAATTGATGGCCGCTTTGATGTGGGCCTATTTCATTCACTTAAGTAATAACGATAAAATACAGCAAGCATAATTTTTATTTATTAGATTATACCCGCCGTTTCGTGGAATTAAAATAATTAATAACTAAAATTTATAACGTAAAAATTATTTTTGCATAAAATATTATAATTTACAAAATATTTTTACCAGTTGAAACGGTTTTTTAAAATTTTAAATGAAATATTAGTTGAATCAGAGAATGAATTAAAAAAATTCTAATAGTTCATTTTCTACATAAATTAGTACTATCTTTGATTACACTACTCTCTTACATCATAATATTTTCAATATTATTCACTCGAAATATTAGAAAGTTTTACAGATCATTTTAGAATAATTACCTAAATATTTTATTCTTCATTTTTAAAAAAGTATGAAAACATATCAAATCAAATGTCGTTCCTGGTATAAATTGCTAATTGTTGTCTTAAAGCTTTCTTTTAGTGTTCTTCTAGAATTCTACAAATGTGTTCTGGCAACGGTTTTTCATCTAGATATTTTTTTTTTTTGTTCGTTAACAATAAAAAATATTCTTATAAATTATACCTAAAATTCATTTAAGTAAATTTATTAAAATCAGCGGTATAAATTAATGCAATACAGCGAAAAAAGGGTAAAATATAAAAGTAATTAATTGAATATAACGCACTGAAAATCACTTTGAATAGCTAAAAATATTCTGTCAAGAGGTCGACCATCTGTCAGCAATGAACAATGCTGTAACTCAAAAATGCCATAACTTAAATAGAATTTAGAATGTGATCGTCTAGCTACAGTTGCGTAAAATTTGGGTTTCTAGTGGTCTGGAAAAAAAAAGGCATCAAATGATATTTAGTTTTCTGGTAATAACCGCATCCCAGCAATTAATCACTATTTGAATGCTTATGGACTTTTTTGTAATTGTTATTCGCCAATGGTATGCGGTTAATAATACACGATTATCGTTTTTCTTTATTATATTACGAAATACAAAACTCTCATGTGCGAGACTCTGAAAATAAAAATCTGAGCACTCGTGGTCTTCACGGCTCTGCCCAAGCTCCAAACTTTAAAGCGGGCATGGAATAAAAAGATAACACTTTTTTAGAGAATATGGAACAAGTTTCGGGAGGACTATATGAGATAATTAATTTTAAAGTGATATATATCATGATAAGGATTAATACACAAGTTGAAATATTTTATATCTATCATTAGGTTTAGATTTGGCGCGAACAGATTTGATTCTAGTAAATAAATTCACAAAGACTCTTCAAAATTTATTCATTTTTATTCTGTTGTTCAATTAATTAGAACTAACTTATAATCATAATTACAACTAACTTACAATCATAAAATATTTTTATATATTATTTAGAAAGAAATGATATAATTGATGTGAAAAATTACCTAAATTCCGGAAATGACTTACTTCTTGGGTCGAAGATAATATTCCATAAATTTCATTTCTTCTTCAAATCTCTTCAATAGATTATTTGCATGCGGTTTGGAGTGATTTGATATGCAGCTCCGATGGCGTAAAATCAATTGATAAAGTTTTCGAAATATCTTCCATTTATGTTGTAAGAAGGAGACTGAAAAAAAAATATTCTTAGATAGAGAGAAAAAAAAAACTAAATACATAAAACAAACATACCACCTTTAAGTTTAGTTATACTAACGGACCGTTTTAAAGCAACAATAGGGTTATTTTGGAACGGGTCTCGTAATTATGAACCATGGTCAGATGAAGAGGACGACACCTGAGCGGGTACCCTCTCTCCAAACTTCCACACCACACCAGCGGGAGGACTTTGGCACCGACAGATTTAAGGTGCACCAAATCCGCTTACACGACTATTCTTCGGTGGAATCAGGTCTCGAACCTGAAAGCTCTCCCGTTCCGAAGCCGATACCTTACCACCAGGACACCCATCTTTAAATAAATTGATTGGAGATTTTTCCAACCTTGAATGATCCATGAAAATCTCAATTTGTTTAATGATGAAATCTAACCAGACGTACTGGATTAGTCAATACTCTTTTTCCCAGCACAAAATATTTGTAAGCTATGCATTAAGCGTCCAGAATTTTAATAATAAAGTAGTCATATTAAAAAAAAGGATTAACAATACGTTAAGTGCAGTTTATTTTTGATAGAACTTTTTTTCCTGTTTTTATTATCCATTCGTCTATTCAGAATAAAATTAAAAAAATTAGATGAATCAGTATTAGCAAAATGTGTTGTTTCTGCTTCTTTACGATCTCTTCTTTTTTTCGCGGAAATTTTTATTATATATTTCATCGCTTCTGAATTTTGTTTATTTTTTTAGACATTTTTTTTCTTCTTCTTTTGTCTTAATTTTAAGTACGATAATTTTTTAAAATTTTTTTTGCCATAATATTTTATCAATAATTTCGATTTAATATGTAGTTATTTATTTTCCCTTTCTTTCTTTTGTCCCAAATCATTTACACAATTAAAGAACTGGTAAAAATTATACAAAAATAAATTCAAATAGATCATTATAGGAAAAACAAATCATTTCTATGAAATTATTGAAACAATGAGACGCATATATATGTAATGCTTTTAGAATTATGTCGGCTAAACAATATATAACATATTTTTGGTTGAAGTAGAATGCAGGTTCGAAGCAATGAAGAGATTTTTTAGCTTTAATTTCGTTTCATTCTATTCCGAGTGGCAGGCATGGTTATATACAAGAAGACGCAGAGTGGCTTATACCAGAAGAGCAAAAAGGGACGAATAAATGATCGCTAGTCGTATATATAACATAGGATTTCTGGCCAGGCGCCAAAAGGAATACATGTATTGACCTTTGACACCTTTTCAAGGGCAAAAGTATCACATTCATTTGATATGTAGTACTGATGGTGCATTATTTTTACAAAGGGATTAATTAAACCGAAAGTGGAATTGGATCACGAAATAAGAGAATATTTTAGAATGAAGTTACGACGGGCTAAATTAAGATAAAATCTTGGAAATTAATTTGGATTAAATTAAGAGTTTAAAATATCATTACACACACACACACACACATATATATATATATAGCCATAGCAACTTTATTCTAAAATATTCTCTTATTTCGTGATCCAATTCCACTGTCTCTACTTAATTAATTCAAGAGAAGCTTTGTTAAATTGCTGAATTAGCTAAAAGTCTAACTTTCCCACACTCCACGTGAAGAGGCAAGAAGATACCGCTGATGAGGCAAATTCTTTTTTAAAATCTCCCTGTGTTTCCCCTCTGCCTTCTCCGCACGTGTAACGAAAATCCCCATCGAAATCTCGTAATATATTAGCACTATGAAGAAATGTTTTCCCTATCAAAATCATAGGTTATATAAGACCAGGGATAAAATGTCCAAGAGCTTTTTCCTCATTCCTTTACTGTGTCGTTCTGTGTGCTCATCGCTTGTACATATGCCTGCTTCTTAAAAATGAAATAAAACGACGTCACGAAATGGCAAGTCTCTTCACTGTCTTCAAACTGCATTCTGCTTCGCATAAAATAATTCTTACACACACACACACACTCATATTATATATCTATACTTATAATAAAGCTCAATGTGTGTGTGTTGGCGCTCTACAGGCCAGACCATTCAACTTACAGCTACCAAATTCGGCACGTGTATACCTTGGAGCCCGGGAATGTGCACCTGGGGGTTATTTTTTCGAATTTTTAACTAGAATTTTATTTATTTAAAAATTAAGCGAAATTTTGACGTGTTTCTGCTATAACTGCCGAAAATATTACAGCACAAAAAAGATTTTTACATGAAGTTAAAGATAAAAAATTTATCTTTTAAATGATACTACTGTTTTAATCTTAAAATTAAATTTCTATTTTTAATGAATTTTTAAATAAATATTTTAACTATGTTTTTCAATAATTTTTTTCGTCAAAAATAAAAATTAAGATTAAGCACGTTTCGCATTCATGGGAAAAAAATACCTTTTTTCAAAGTGTTGCCATCACATTGATTAAAGCTCTAACTGAAAATAAATTAAATCTTTTTGGAAATGAAATCTGCAAAAATATAATTTTCGGCACGTGTCTGTAGGAAATGAAACAAATATGAAATATTATTTTTTCTAAAAAATAAATTCAAGAAAAATTATTTTATGATCTTTTGCACTCTCTATACAGGGTGTTTATTCAGTCCCGGATCCATTTTGATATTTAATGACTCATAAAATAATGAAGATGTAAACAAACTTATGGCATTTATTGATGGAATAACTCATATATTTTCCTTTTCAGGTTTGACAGATAATTTCATTTTTCAGTCTAAATATCTGTACTTTTCTAAATATCGTCTGCTTATTAATTGCATTTTTCTCTCTTTTGTTTTTGGCAACTATTGAAATGTTATGTTTACTTTTGATGTGTTTGTTCTATGTAGTACTTTTGTATGTGATGTTTTATTCGAGCGGATATTAAGGAGAATGCATACACCACAAGAGAAAGCACAGATTTTATGGTGGTCATAGAATTAATTTCCAATCAACTAAATCACTGACTTTGAAGAGTTAATTTCTAATCAAGAGTTAAACTGAATGATTTATGAAGATTTGAATATCACTATTCAATAAAAAAAGGATAATTTTAGATTTTACATCTGTCGTTTCAAAGAAAATACGCCAATCAGCGCGCAGGTTTCTCAAGTTTAATTGGCCTAAGATTATGAAAATGGTGAGTTTTTCTAAATTTTTAACATTTAAAACTTCATAAATAAGTCTTAGTTGATCGTGGAAAATAGAAACATTCATTCATTTATTTAAAATTTGGTGTGTCCAGAATATTTATCAGAATATGATACCTTACTGCATTAAATTTAGACTTCATAATTTTTGAAATATATTTATAAGCAGGAACAAAATATTATTATTGATTTCATTTCAATTCTTTTGAAAGCAAAACTAAAAACTGAATTTTATACTGAATCTCAGAAATTTTTGTTGAATTATTGTTTGAGATATTACATAAACTATGAAAAATATTTTGTAGTTAACATAAGACTTAAATACCGAGCGATTCTGTTTGCAATACTCATATTAAATAATAATAATAATTAATTAATAACAATAAAGATGATAAATAAAATAAAGCGTTTGGTTTTATTAAAAAATATCTTAATATTAATTGCAATTTCGTCATTTACATTTTAAATTAAAGTTGAAGTTTTACCGGAAATGGCAACAAATTAGCAAAATATATATACTAAATTGAACGAAACGATCTAAACAGTATAAGTTTGGTATGGCTATCAAAATTTTACGATTAAAAATGTTTTGTTTGAGAATCCTTTAATGGACCAGTTACTTTAAATATTTAATTGAAAATTGTAGCGAGCGGTAATACTGGCGAACCGGCTGGTCGCCAAAGGCGGCTAGTATATATATAAAAGAAAGTATATACATATAAAGATAACATTTAATTTCCTTGTATGAGTCATATCTGATTCACGTTTTTGGTTAAATGAGTTGAGTTCGAGATTAATACAACGATCATGTCAACACTCTTCTTACAATAGTTCTTAAACATAATATATTGGTTATTTAATGCATTTTAAATACCTAAAATACAGAAAAGTTTATATATGTCATGCAAATCAAAAATTTCAGAAAACGATAAGAATTCAAATCAACAAAAGATAATTTATATGACTTTTCATTTAATGACTTCCTCAGCATGTGAAGAAAAATTAAAAATAAAATTTTGGTTTCTGATCAGATGAATCACCTTTGTTGCGATTTTATAAACATGGTTAGTATTGTTTTTAAATCAAGATGCAACTCTATATACAACTGAAAATCTGGCCGCTAATTCTGATTAAAGGTTTATTTATTTTTACATAAAGAGGTAAAACTAAAGGATATGGTACAAATGTTTCGTCAAATTTCTACTAAATCGAGACAAAAAGGAGAAAACTCGCCAAATATTAACCAAAGCATGCAGTTTAAATTACCACATTTGACAATTTATCGCCATTTAAAAATTACAATGAATCGATTGCATCGTATGCTTTAGATTGAAATTAAATTATGCAGTATCATAAGTTTTTCAGCCTACTGACATTATTCAAATAATATGGAATTTTTTAATGTCAGTAACATCATAAATTAAGCCCACTAATGATATTTATATCTTTCATTTTGACACTGCGTTATATCTTTGAAATCG
This sequence comes from Argiope aurantia, assembly GCA_026543865.1. Classification (NCBI taxonomy): domain Eukaryota; kingdom Metazoa; phylum Arthropoda; class Arachnida; order Araneae; family Araneidae; genus Argiope; species Argiope aurantia. The sequence continues at coordinate 76,650 of JAPMOR010010549.1, read as the reverse complement.
ATAATCGATATTACAATATCACACCATCACCAATTTGTGTGACAGACAAACTATTTTCAAGTATAGGTAAATTAACCTCCATATTTTCATAAACATCTTTCCCCCAATTACATAACTAATGACTTAAAATAAATTTTTAAAATTTTTTTGAACGAACAAATCATAAAACTTTGGGAGAATACAATCCTATAAAGCCATACATTATTTTAACAAGCTCTTCTTGTATCTCTCTATAATGAATGTCTATTTCGTTTTGAAAAAAAAAAGAAGAGAGAACGAAGCTCGTTTTTATAAAAAAAATTTACGGAGTCGACAAATATTTGAAAAGAAGCAAACACGCTTTGAGAAGAGCAGTGGCGATTTTGCTTAGGCAGCTAGCTGCCTAGAGCCTCTAGACAGAGAAAGGACCACAAGTAGATAGATTTAAAAAACTTTTTTTCCCGATTGCCAAATAAATTAAATTTGTAAAATATACAAATTCAAACGATTATAAAATATTAGAATGATAATAATATTTTATCAAGTATAATTATTCAAGTTTCTATATGTTTCAAAACACCTTTAATCAAACGTAAATGTCAGACAGTTTGAAACCATGTTAGATAAATAAAGACAAATATATTTCCGCAATGTTAATAAAGTAAAAAAGATTAATCTAAAATAAACTATTAACATGTTGAAAATGTATTGAAATGTGAAACTAAATTGCCCAGTTTATTGTGAGAAAAACTATTAATGTGCATTGTCTACGGCTGTTAAGTACCTAAATCCATTCACTGTATTAAGACCTAGGCAGTTACGTTTCAGCAATACGCTGTTCTTGAAGAAGTTGATTTTTTTTATTGAAATTAAAATTGATTCAAATTAAGTTTGGAGAAATCAGATAAGTATAGATAAAAGAAATTCGGCCAATCGAAATATTAAGTCGAATTCCTAATGGTGGTGCTCTTTTGCAGCATATAAAATAATTTGTAAATATATTAAAGATGAAAATGCAACTTAACTGCTAGGTAGGGCCTAAAACGAAAGTAAGCAATAATTAAAATAATTTGCACATACAATGCAGCTGAAAAATTCACTGTATTTCTGATTACCATAATCCGAAAGAAAAAAAATGATAAATATAAATTGTGAACAAAACGCAGGTGAAAAATTAAACTTCACACTTGGTATCATAAAACAAAAGTAAACAGAAAAAGAAACTTTGTGAAAAACAGCAAAACAAGCTTACAAATTAAACCAAAACAGTTTTTAGATGTGAAAACACAGCTGCTCTAAATAGGTCAGATTGAATAAGTTACTTGACAATCAAATATGGAACATTTTCTTTGCAGTTTGAAAGCATTCCCAGTACAGATATAAAATTATTTTCCAAATAAAATTTTACTCTCTAAAAATGACATACACTAATTTATTTAAATAAATAATTATGGTTAAAAGTATAAATTTATAAATGAATACGAAATTTTTATTTTAATAGTATTTATTTTAAATGGAAGCACTTCCAACGAACATGGCCAACAAAAATGCCAAATGTGAAAGTACAGATGCAAGGCAAAATTTCACAATTGCATTACTATTACATCATGTCCATGAAATATCATTACCAAAAGATTATAATTTAATTTATGTAATATGATACTTTAATTTATGTAATATGTATATGATACTTTCGCAGTCATTTTTTAACTACACTTTAATTGAGATCTAACCTTATTCATTTTTACAAAATCGAAAGCATACAAAATACCAACTAAAACTATTAGTACGTTTCAATTATGACAGCTGAAAATTATACTTCAGTGAAAAAATGCAAGGAAATTAATTTCATCGCATTTTAAAGATTTGAATTTATCATCCAAAAAGATTTCAACATACAAAACAAAACTTAACAGATTATTGTTATATAAAATACAGAACTTACCCTCCAAGTTTAAATTTTGGGAAATTTTTATCCAGGCTTCATTCTTCCAAACTGTATCCTTAAATGCAGGATTATCTTCAATAAATAAGCAAGGATGTTTTTTAATTTCATTAATTAATTTACTTCTAAAAGAAGGCATTTAAGAAATAAAAACACTTCCGCTGCAATAAAAATACGGATATGGTCCTTGTGCTGTTAACTGTAACGCAACAGATATTCGTACCGTTGAAAGAGGGGGGGATGAATGAAGTGGGGGCCGGGAGAATAGTTGATATCCTGGTATCACAACGAAATACCCGAAAAAGGAAAAGAAAGGAAGAAAAAGAAATAAACATTACAAATAACTCATCAATCTGGCGCCATCTTTTGATTAAATCATAAACTACGATATTTTTTAATGGCATTTTACACCTAAAGAAATGAGGAAAAACAACGGATATGGTTTTTTCATATTCACCTGGTAAATGTTCTTGAATTCAAATGTTTATAAATAAAAATATTTCTAACGTCCATGCTACTGCAAATTAGTTCAAAAGCGCTTAGATCGTAAAATGCGAATCCATTGTATATTTTTTAATACGTGTGATGTAAATCTCGAAAACAATTAATCTGTAGCAAGGGAAAAACGAAGAAATTCTATTTTATTCGTAGAAAATTCTATTTTAAGAAAAGATTTAAACAAATTTAATCTAAAAGATGGGGGTTTTTTTTTGACACAGGTTTAAAAAAAGTGTAAGAGAAACTTCACTTTTAATCATGTTCCCCCCCCCCCTCCTTTAATTTTATATCTCGTAAAAGAAAAATATAGTCCCATGATTCGAGATGTTTCTGAATGTTAATAGAATTTCATTATTATATTTTGATGCAGAGATTAAAAATTCAGAAGCCACTCAATCTAAAATATTTGACAAGAAAAAAAAAAAAAAAAAAAAAAAAAAAACGTAAACAAAAATTAAAAAAAAAAAAAGAATGATTCCCGAATGAAAATTTTCTATGCTGCACAAATCAGACTTATGAATATGGCCAAATGCTTTAAGCTATAATTTTGATCCTTTAATATGGGTTTATATTACAATTTATTATAGTTACAGACAATGCCTTAGCGAGGGAAGTGACAGCTAGGGCCAAATAAGATTATCGCCTCTTCCACAATTGCCTTTAGTAGGCATTGTAGCTTGACAAAGTGGCATCCGGGGCATGGCATTCTCCCCTCCCCCCTTTCATGGTATTTCTTTTTAAAAAGGGACATAAACTCACTAATGTTTTGTCCTTCGACCCCAAACTCTACGCCACAGGCTGTCAGTGATGGTTCTCTGGATTGTAAATGGTTCTCTGGATTTTATTTTATTTTTTCATTCCCCATAGACATCAAGAAATGTCATAAAAGTCTAACGTCATGTATTCTTGGTGCCCCGTAAGACTAGCGTATTTATACTCTCCTTGTTATTCAATAGCTGCAGCATTAGATACAGAGAGAGCATTAATTTTTTCCCCCTACGAATTGCTACGTTGAGGTTTTATAGTCAAATTCTTTAATCACTTCTCAATTAACAAATGTTAGATTCATATTACAAAATCCGAATTTTTAAAAAAAATACAGAATTGAAGCATATAATTAATATAAGTAAAATTAATATTTTTGCTCGAAAACTTTTTTATAAAAAAGAAATTATCTCATTTCAAATCACTGAAATTTGAACAAAATCCAATTTCAATAAATTCTGGTAGAGCATAACTGTCTATTAAATTCCCATTGACACAATATTTTGGAGTTAGAATGCGCAACCATATATCATTATGCTGTATGTATCAGCAATGGCAACGTCGTGATGTTTTGGAGTTCCGTAGGGGCGTGACATGAGCACTTCCACATCATAATTTGGAATGGCTATTAATAATTAAGTTTATAAGAAAGATTAAAATTAAATGAACTAATTTAGACGAGAGCATAAAGTTCTGACGTCGTGAATAGTAAAATTTTTTTGTTCAAATTTATTAATAAATATAATATTTAGATTATTCAAAGGGAAGGGTATAAATTAATGGAATTACGTTGCACGTGCCTTTCTATTAAGTTCTGATTTATTAAATTTTTAATTTGGCAGAAAAAAATTAAAGAACATTTCACGCGTGTAGGAAATCCTAGCAATATATATTCAGAAAAAGAAATAATTTTGAATAAACTTATTTCCCCAGATTGACAACGGTGCGATTGATTCCCGAATTTTATATAGACGAAAAATTAGAATATATATACATTTTTTATCGGATGTTTTCAATGCAGTTTCAGAAAATTAGACAATTATTAGAAGGGGAAAAGCAATAATTAGCATTTGTCTTCAACGATGGCAAGAAAAATGTGACAATGGCTCAATTAGAGGAAACGTTCATAAAATTATAAACAAAATAAAAATTATTCCCTTAGCCCAGCACCATGGAATAGGCAAGGTATAATTTTTGAAGCTGGTTATAGCCCATTCCCCTCATACTTCCAGCGATTCCACATCAAAGATCAAACCTTTGTGTTTACGAGAAAATGTGCGATCTATTTCTTTATGTTATTAGCTGTCCTTAGCAAGTCTAAGGATAGCTAATAACAAGTAGCAAGTCTTTTCACCTTAGAAAACCTGCCTAGGACCTCCTTGATCCATGAACTCTTCCTTCTATGAACTTTTGTTCTTCAACAAACACACTCAATTTTGTATAATTGTGTTTGTATATTGTGTATCGTAATATAGTCTTTACCATTTTTTCTTTTCTTTTTTTTAATACATTTTCCCGCACATATCCATTTGATGAGCATATAACTCTTGATGTTTCGAGTTTGATGGATCATGAAAAATCATGAATTAAAATGATAATTAGCTTGAAATCTTCAATTTAATCCGTTCAAATGAATTATTCCAACGTTGTTTCTTTAAAAGCTGTTGACAGAACAACAACAGCATTTATGAAAGATTTCTTCTGCTGCAGAGCAGACGATATTTTTTTAATAAGCAGTTATTATAAAAAAAGATATGGAATTAGATTAAAAGAATTAGTATGTTTATTCTTCTAAAGCAAGAATATTTTTAGAAATAAGAATTAAAAATGTTCTGCGAATAAGAATATTGTTGATACGAACTAGAATATTAATGCATATATGAATTAGAATAGATATTCTAAAAAATTGTGATTTAAAAGTAAAAATAATTATCTTTAAGATGAAATTTTAATTAAACTATTAGAATTTTAAAGTGTGCTAATAGTACATTAACACATTTCATTGTGATTTCAATTTCAGTTTATTGGAAATATTTTTATTTATACTGTATGTTATTTATTTAAAACTCTAGATTTTTTATAAACTTTATTTACTGGATATATGCATTTAATATACTGACGAAAGCGAGCTTTTAAAAAATATTATATATATATATATATTCTATTTTTTTTAACATTTATTATCCTTTCATTTTTTGGAAAATATCTACTCGATGTAAAAAAAAATTAAATTATAACTATAATAAAAATATAAATATTATTATTTGCATTAATACTATATAGAGAATTTAAGGCGACTATGCAGACTTAGTTAGGATCATGAACTTTCGTATTAAATAAATATTGGTAAAATTGTAACAGTGGTAGGGGCTAGGGGACTGATTCTTTCGTTTTACTAATTATTTTAAATTTATAGATTGTTTGGAATTTTTTTAAATTCAGCAAATTTAGTTCATAAAGTGTTTCATGTGTAAATCCCCTCTCAATTATCTATAAAAATTTTATAAGGTTGAAAAATACAAAAAGTTCTTTTCTAATTTTTTTTTCCAAATAAAGAACGACAAAGTAGATGATCGGAACGCCAATATGCCTGATACCACGCCAAGACATGGCGACGTAGAGATATATTAACAGTGAATATGCTAAGAGGATTAGGATAAAAACAAAGGCTATGAAATATTCCTTTTGAAAAGCGCCTAAGTACCCGAGCAGATTTAGAGATCTCGGCAGAGGAGCAGATGGCCTTCCTCCGTTCCTCTAATGGTCATTTTATGCAACCACCGAAACGGAGACCCTTTCGATCGGGCTAACGATCATTATCATTCCTTTTTCCGCGAGCCAGCCGCAAATCGAAAAAAGATCCTCCCGCCGGGATCAGGAGAAGTGGTTCGAGTCCGGTGGATTGGATAAAACTCGATAAAAGTTTGCGCTTGCTTGGTTACTTGAAGTCATGAAATGAGTTCAGTTTTAAGAAGTTTGAGCAAATGAAGGAATTAAAAAAAAAGTAGTTTTTTGAAAATTGAAACATTTAAGATTCCTTTTAAACAATTTCTTCAAGCAAATTCACTGCTAGTAAGGCAATTTTAATGCACAAAATTAAAATGATGGCAAGAAAAAATATTTTTCACTAAACGTAATTAAAACAGATGAATTCTAAAGCTTTCTAAAATCATTACAAAACAACCTTACTTATACTTGTTCTTATACGAAAATACTTTTAAAAGAATGTGTTGAATGTATATGATATACTAGTATGAGTTTTTCTCAACTTGACAGCTCGAAGACATTTCATAAAGATATTATATATTTGATGTTTAATATTTGACTACGTAAACGTTCTGTTACTTTAAAGTTTTGTTACTTGAAGTTAATCAGGGGTTATTGAGAGCAGAATTCGTAATAAACTGTAACTGGTAGCTGCTTCATCGTTATCAGATAGAAATTTAACCTAACGTAGCTCTAAAATCAGATCGGACATCTTGAGATTGTTACTTGACCGCCATGATCACCAGATTTGAATCCAACTGGCTTTTACTAAGAATATCTAAAACAACTAGCTTGCAAGATACAAATGGATTTCACTAATGATCTTATGGCTTGAATATGTACTGCTGCGAACCAAATAAATTTGTATCAAAAATTAATTTTGTTCTTCCTCCGATGTGGAGAGATTTCTTTAAATGTTTGTTCGATACGATTGTATCAAATTGTGCGCATCAGTCTTATTTTTTCCCCCTTCTACTGAAGAATGAGTATTTCTTTAGCTATCGCGATGATTGGATTGAAAAGATTAAGGCAAATATTATTGATTTTGTAGAGTAATATCATCTCCATTGATGTAAAAATTTAGGGACTAATGCTGTTGGAAGAAAGAATTTTTTAAAATTCTTAATTAATTATTTTTTGATAAAAATGCATTCTATTCGAAATGCAGTATTTTGTGAGAGATATATAATTTAGCTTTGAAAAATCATACGGGATAATGAATATTAATTTTTTTGAATAGTATTTTTTTTCTTCGATAGTTTTGCAAAGATAAAATTGTTGGATTTACATTACACTTGTTCACATCAAAATATACTCCGTCGTTTTCTATCAGCGCTTCAAATAGAAATAAAATGGATAAACACTAAGGCAAGCAATATAGTTAACTGCTACTTATGAATTTTAAACAACAAATTACGATAAAGCAAGAAATTACTGTTTGAAGAATTTCAAAATATTTCCTAATTCTTAGAAATATCTAAAATGACTTTAAATGGATTTATTTAAATAACAGCACGTTAAGGCATTTTCAAAGTAATCCCCTGTGTGCTCACGGTGTTTGGGCTGTAAATTTTTTTTAAAGGTATGGCAATCAGGGACAGACACAATTTAGTCAAACTTTGAATCTTCTCATTTAAAAAATTCTCTATTAGCGGAATCAAATATTGAACTCTACAGGTCTTCAAATTTGAATATATATGCACAAAGATTAAAGGAAACATAAAACTTTCATTTTTTCCCTTCATTGTTAATTTATTTTTTGTTTATTTATTATAATTATTATATTTTTTTATTTCTTTATTAGGAACTTATTTTTTAAATTGATTTGAGACTAGAACTTGTTATAAAAACTCAATCATAATAATTGACAAATAATTAAATTTACAAACAGAATTTTTAATAAATATATTTCAGATAAACTTTTTCTAAAGTTTTAAAAAGAAATGTGACATTTTACAATTTTGTTGAAGAGGATTTCACAAAGGTATATGAATAAATTTGCGTTTACCGAATATTTTCATTTAATGTCAATGAATCTTAAGGCTCTTCCTAATATCAAAAAAGTTTTTTTTTATTACAAACTTGCCGAAAGGGCATTTTCAGTTGCACGCACATTGAACAACCAGTTTAAAACTGCCTCTTACCATGACATAACATTTCTACATACATACATACCATGACATAACAT
>JAPMOR010010549.1:23350-68499 GCA_026543865.1 Argiope aurantia | reverse complement strand
ATACCATGACATAACATTTCTACATACATACATACCATGACATAACAAATTTGAAATGCTATATGTATAGTAAATGAAATAGTTTGTGTGAATAGCATTAGTAAATAAAATAGTAGTAATAGTATAAATGATATTTTTATTAGTTCTTTAGATTAAACAAAGACCGATCTTAGATTTATTCTCTACTGCTATTTATGATTCTGTACGAGGATGATAAGCAACGAATGCTGATGCTAAGGATGTTGATGTATTTATACTTCGTTCTTATTTGACATTTCAAATAGCTGTGTGTCCTGGTTAGATGCTGTTGTTTTATATAATCATAGTTTAAACTTAAATTCGACGAATGTAGTTCAGATAGGTCTACCTTCAAATCTGGAGTAGCTTCAAAATGTAGTAGAATCAAAAATCTTTTTTCTTTTTCTTTTACAATCATTGTACATTTAAATGAAGTAAATCCTACACCTTCATAGATTGTGTAACCCTTATGGATGAATCCTAGATTCTCGATGGACAAATGACCAATTCGAAACCAGGTTTTGAATTGTTAAATATGAAATATAAACACGTTTCTAATATTTACTTTAGAGCATTTTTTTTTTCCAATTTGAATATCTATTGCTTTGTGATATCTGGTACTATGAGTTAATACAGTTGAGCAGATATGCGAAGAATTTACTTATGGATGAGGGTCAAATTTCAAAATGCGTTGTTTACTCTCTTGGAAAATGATGCTTGCGTATTCTCTACATTAAAAACTGTTTCACTGTTCTGAAATCTCTGTGTGGTATTTTTAACCAAAAGTCTTTTTAAAAAACTAAATCATGCTTTTCAAGAGAGAGCCATAGATGCACAAGAATTAAACTGCTTTAATTAACCGGTATCGGCATAAAATGAAAGCTTTTATTTTTAGACCTCTCCATTCATCAAGCGAATATATTATTGATAACATTTCACGTTTGTTAACTTCTCATTTAACAATGTATTCCTGAACGACGAAAATTCCCAAATGAGTTGTAGAAGATGAATATTTATATTCACATCATGTAATGGCCAAATAAATTATTTCCAAAAAAGAGAATGTGTGAGAAAATGGATTTCCAGTTACATCTAGCCAAATTAAGATTCTAAAAAAATGCATGGCATTTAAAGCATTCCCGGATGCTGTTTATCAAATAGAGATCCATTAGATTTAAAATATTGAAAAAAATGTTATTTGCGAAAAAATGACAATGGTTACTTTGACAGCGGCAAGAAGAAGTTAATAATCATACTGTTACGTGGCACTTAACTGATACGCTTAACAGAATGAATTAAGCTTATTAAGTGATACGCTTAACAGACGAATCGAAAGTCGGGCATTTGAAATGTCTGAAACTTCCATTATGATTCACATCAATATATATATATATATATATATATAAGCGGAATGGTCTCCCAGAAAATTTCTCGCATACTCTCCAATAAAAGTGTTAAAACCCTCTCCCCTTCTGTATTGTGGACCTTGGATAAAGCCGTAAATGCCTTGCACGGCATTAGCGAACTAAAGATCCTTGGCATGAATCGATCACTTTTACTGAATTTATAGTGCAAATGCTTCTTCTCTGATCATATAAAACCAAAATTTGACACCAAACTGCAGTTGTAGTCAAAAGATCACATACCGAATTTCATTAATTTAAATCGGTGCAGTTACATATATGCGATAATAGAAACTGATAGGTGATCAACCCTTTGACGTATTTAGATCAAAATTTGATAAATATTTACTATAGATGCAAAACCTATGTAGCAAATTTTATCTGTTTATATCTATGTTTTGTATCAATCAATTGTATTTGTACTCGAACAGCCAGCCCGACAGACTTCCTATCAATGGATTTTGTTCAAAATTAATGGAAATTTATAAATTTAATCTAAAAGCTATGTACCAAATTTCATCCTTATAAATCAAAGTGCTTTTGAGTTATTGTATTTACAAACAATCAGACGTAATTCCAAAAATTTATTTGGGAGATCTGAACCTGCAGATTCGACTAGATCTAGAGTACGAATTCTTCGAAGGTTTATGTTTCCTCTTTATATACTTAGTGTTCGAATAAATAAATAAATAAATAATAATAGTAATACTAAATGAATAAATAAATAAATAAATAATAATAGTAATACTAAATGAATAAAAAAATAAATAAATAAACCAATGAGAATGTTTACTTTCTAAAGCGGACATTTCATTGAGCTAGTATAATCAACTAAGTAAATTATCATTTCCACTTGATACTATTTACTTAGTTTTTACTTCATCAACATTCACTTCCACTATCTATAAAACCCTTTTGCCCTACTGTTTATTAGTATTTCTTCTATTCATTTAAAAATAAATAGGCTTCATTTTGTGAAAAAAAAGAACCAATTGCACATTTCACGCTAATTACAATCATTAAATTCACAGCTGTTTTTGAAGTAAAATATCAGATATTTTAGACGCCAAAAACAAGGAATTACTTCACTTATCCTCTAAACTTCCTCACTGAAACCTCAAAGTTATTTTATGCGTTTTTTATACTTTTTATGCTTATTGTTCTGGCAGGCAAAATTCCAGTGATAATATATTCAAGTTCCCGAAAAATTTTCCATCTCGTTTTTTTCACCCGAACCGTAACTTAATTCAGTCATGATGTTATACCTCTCTCTGTCCCTCATCTGTCATTACGCAGTTTCCAGTTCATGTTGGAAAATTTCCTGGAAATGATCCCCTGATGAGATGGCAGCGTTTAATGTTCTTCCAGGAGGAGAAAAATTTCCAGAAAAACACTTTGAAACTCTCTAACTTTATTGACGTCGTACGGATATTTTTTGCATCTCGTTCGAAGTCCATTATGGGAAACTGTTTGACTGAGCTCCATAAAGCTTTTCCAGAAATGGAATACCCGATATTTTTGGATGTAACATCTGTCCGTTTCAGAATCTTTTTCTGTGGTTATAAAATGCTTTATGTCTTAATATCAAACTTTAAACAAATGCGAGCAAATTTCGGGAATTAAAGTAGATTGCAGATGATTTCGTGCTTAACAATGTGATTGAGATGGAGAGAAAGGAAACGAATTTATAGTTTGAAGTGACGCAGTGATAAGCTACTTATGACATTTATACAAAATATTTCAATTTAAAATTTATGTTTCTATTAACTATTATTTTGGATTACTCTTCAATAATAATAAAATATCAATATTAATACATTGGGTGGTTAGATTTTAAGTATTTTAATTTAGATAATTTCTAAGAAATCATTAGCGATTGTAAATGCGTTATATCTTGCCGATCTGTATTTCAGACCGGAACAAACATAAAAAAATATCCAAAAATGTACGAAGCCAGGACAAAGGAAAGAATATTCTGAGTTCTAAATGTACTAGGGCGAATGATATTAGAACAAACAAAAAGTTCTGATTCTCAATCACGGAAACTTTTTCTTGCATATTAATCCATACCAATAATAAAGAAGAATGTGTTTGGTGTACATTGGTGCTCTATAGAGCAGATTATTTGGCTACCAAATTTGGCGTAGATTTATTTTGGAGGATGAAAATGTGTACTTTAAATTTTTTAATTAATTAAAAATTTAAGCGTGATTTTGTTATTTTTTTTCTAAGATAATGCCCGGAAATATTATCTCACAAAATTGATTTTGCAACATTTTAAAAAGTTTTTTTTTCAATAATATTAATTCAATATCCGTGCAATGTTTTACTAAATGTTCACTATTTCTTAATACATATGCAATGACATCTCTTAATCTAATTTAAATCCTAATTTATTACCGTTGTATCTTAATTTAGCCCATATTAACTCTATTCTATGACGTTCTTTTATTTCCTGACCCAATTCTCACTTTTTTTATTTAATTAATTCGAACCCGTACTTAATAAAACTGTTGATTCCGCGATTCCTACACCAAGAACAGAGGGAAAAAAATCTCTGGCATTCACACATACTTTTCAAAAATACCTCAGATTCTCTTGCCTGAATCGGCATGTGGCAAAGAATTCCCTATTAGAATCTTATGGTAAAATCATTGAAGGAAAAAATTTCGGCATCTTTCGCTCTTATATCGCGATGTATACTGATGCATTTCTTATCGCTTGTTCTCTTTACATAATATGACTCTCGTGCTGAAATGAATCGAAGTTAAAATTTCAGAAGTTTTATCTATTCGGCTATGCATCTGCAAAATTATGTTTACATTTATGTATTTAAAATGTTGATTTTCGACAATAGATTCCATTGTTGTAATGAAATTCAACTGTCTACATTGTGTTATGAAATAATTAATCGAAAGTTTCTCTTCCACCGTTGAAAGCTAAAAATTATTCTGCTGATTATCAGAGTAATATAAGGAAGGAATAAGAAAGAAAAATTGTATTACTGTAAAAGAAATGTGCAATTTGAAATAGATTAATAGAACATTTTGGTTTTTAATGGTAATATGATGTCACGGGACTCGATTCCATTACGAAGGATCATGTAAATTTATTCCATTAGGATCAGTAAAAGGAAAAGAAACGGTGTAAAGCTATTAAAATATCACACATAAGTCAATATATGATCCATTACTTTTTTAATGTTTGTCAGATGCTTAACAATTCTTTTTTGATGTAATTATGAGTATCAAATGATAATTAGGAAATTAAAATAAAATTAGTTTCGACGAACTAGCTACTTTCCAAAGGTGGATATTAGGTTATATATCACAATTTTTATTGAATATTATTTTGTAGAAGTGTTTTAAAAGTCAAAACATTTTTGAACTATCGATAATTTGAAAGAGAATATCAATATGAAGCAATCAATAATCTTTATTAAAAATAGATTAAAATTGATTCAATAAGAGTTATACGCTATTAGTTTTAAAATATTAGAATAATTAGTTAGTTAAAGATAATGAGTCTAACAAAATCATTTGGGAATATTATTAGAAATAAAGGGGATTTTTTCCCCTTGATCATTGAATGTCAATGCTTTTCACTTTGCATTATATATGATCAACTACGTTTCATCTATTATTCAATGGGCGAATATTTTTCTTCAAGATTCTTGAATTACTTTATCGCTATGATCGAAGAGCTGAATATAAAGTGCCCAAGAAAATGTACGAATACATGTCTTGTCATATTCAAATCTTTAAATTTTATTTCTCGAATATTCGCACTTCTGAATCGGAATACCAATATCCGGTTTACTAATACTACTTCGATGTCCGATGAAACTTGGAAACGAATTTCAGGATTCATGCTCTCGTATCGATTAATCGATTTATTTCGAAATGTTACTGATGAAATATCGGTGTGCTGCTGAGGCATTCAGTTTAATTTCTTAATCGATAGAGCTCAATATTAAAGTTAAATACGAGAAATTTATTTTGGGGGATTTATGTCACAAAGCAGAGTGTGGAAACACTGGAATTAAAAGGATATTAATGGGAATTCTATGATAGCTCTTTTAAAACGTGGAAATGGTTAATTTAAAGCGGTGGTAATCTACATTGATTATAGACTTTGATTAATTTCCTAAATGGCTGATGAGTTCAGAATATCGCCAGGCTCATAAATACCTTATGTTGATTTACTTATCCAGTCAATTAGTTGTTATAGGTTTTCTAATGGGTTTTATTGTTCTGCTGTTAATACTGTCGAGATTCTTTATTACATTCCGTCCATTTTTAACGACGGATATTCTTTATTAAAAGAGTTCGGATGGCATGTAATTTTACTATTGAACTTGTCTAATTCGAAATTTCGTCTCTTCCTTTGAATTTCTTGTTAATTAATGTTAAAACATCGTTTATCATTCAAATTAATTCGTTCCTATAGATTTTTCAAAAAGTTCGATTGTTCTTCTGCTAGTATTGTCGAGTCTCATCGTTCTTCCCATTTTTAATAATAGGAATTCTTTATTAAAAGATTTCGGATGAAGGTTGATTCGAATTCTTCGGTAATTCGAAGTTTTGTCTGTTTCTTCAAATTTGCTATTAATTAATATGAAAATATAGTTTATAACTCGAATTAATCTGTTGTTCTTAATTTTCAAATAGTTTTATTGTTCTGTTGCTAATATTGTTTCGTTATTTATTAAGTTCGGCCTATTTTTGACTATAGAAATTCTTTTTTTTAAAAAGTAACTCAGATGGCTTTTCATTTTATAATGGAGCTTACCTACTGAGAATTCATCAATAATTCGAAGTTTTGTCCCTTTCTTTGAATTTCATGTTAAAATACAGTTTATAATTTGAATTAATTTGATTAATTGAAGATCAAAATTAAAAATTATTAAACGTAAATTTTTTTTTCATTTTTTTATTTTAAATTTTGCTTTATTTTGCAAGTGTAATGTGATTTTCTTTCTGTTTAATTGAAATCATCAAAAATCTACACTGTTGTCCACCATCAATTTACATCAATTTGTACCACAGATTGGGAAACAAAATCTGGTTAGCAATAGAAGTTATACAGTACCCTATAAGATATAAAGGACTTCCTCTTTTTGTTCTAAAGCTCAAAACATATGATTACAAGATTCCATACTTTTTATAAGTTTTAAAGTAGTAAATAGATGGAAAAAAGCGTTTTTTAATAAACTTTTACTTAGGCATTTAAAAAATAGAAAACTTTTTAAATCAAAACTCTGGAGGTCTAAAGAAAATGCGTAAATGCAGGAAACGATGAAGGCAGAGCAATGAAAAAATTGAGTACAATGAACGTCAAAAAAAAAAAAGAAAATTCCAAAACACTGTTTAAAAATTAAAAAGTATATAAAAAAATCTCTAGTTCTTATAATTTTTTTGGCTTCCAGATTTTTTTATAAAAGATTACTTCCTTCTTTTTGATATTTTAATTGAAACGTGGTTTTACAAGCTTCTTTAGTTTTATTATTTCAAATGATTTTTGAGTAAAATGTAGACTTTGTATCTAAATGAGGCATTTTGTGACGTTTTATCACAAAGTAAGGAACATTAAGGCGAAATTTGAAGAAAACAATTATTTTTAAAACATGTGCAAATTTTTATATCATTTATGATATCAACTTTTGTTATAAGTCTTAAATGGAAACTGATTATTAAGTTCAACATTACCATTTAAATTTCTTATTAAAAAAGTAATTTTCTGATTACCTCACAATTACCTTTCGCTAATATGAGAACAAGCTGCGAGAGATGAAAATTTCCTTTTTTCCTCTTAAACTCCCGACTAATTCTCTCCGCAAATTACCTTTTCCCACTGAACATCCAACCCTTAATTAAGTCGTTGTAAGAAGGCCATTAATAATTAATTAATTAATAGTTCATTAATTACAACAGCAAGGGAACGAGAGAAGTGATACTGTGAAGTAATAAACAAATTCCTCCATCATACACTTTTTTAAATATCTTTTTTTTTTTTGAACGGCGTCTTTCTTGCATCGTAAAATCCACACGAACCTCCTTCGTGACCAAGTCTCATCCATCAATTCTCTCTTAGATCACCGATATTTGGGGAGTAGATTATGTTTTCTAGTTTTCACAGCTGCAGTTACGGGGATAGAGAAAAAAAAGTATATGTAGAAACATAGGAAGTACTTATATATAAAAGAGCATTTTTACCATTTTGCGTTTGGGCGGTTTCGTGCGAGCGTGTTTTGCAAAACGGTCTATAAAGCTGTTACGGAATTTAAAATCTCGATTCAAGGGAACGGGAGAACGCGTTCTTTTCACGTGTTGATAAATTTTTTCCCATTCGTTCTCTCATCGGCGTGTTGCTATTGGAGCAATCTTATGGTTTCGATGTGTTTGGGTAAGGTTTGTAAATAGAGGTATAAAATAGCTGAAGAACCAAAGCGATCTTCTTGAGTTATTTACCGGTAAAAAGAAAGGAGTTTTTCCGATTCCTTATTCCATGTACGAATCAGAGTTTACCCGTCTGAATCAATTTTATACATCTTTTCATGATCTGGATATTTTCGAAATTGTTTTTCAGTAGCGGATGTAAATGTTGCTTTTGAAATCGTTACTCTAAGTGCCATTTGTGCGGATGTAATATTATTCTTTTATTTTTAGATTTCGGCGAGTCTAGAAGATATTATTAAAAATTTTAAAATATTATTATGGATTTTTTTTATTGTTATTAAAATATGAACATAAAATGGATGGCATGATTTGTTATATTAATGCCTTGTTTTTGAAGCTACAAAAGATATTTTGCGATAGGCTCTTGAATTTTGAATCTTAATTAATTTGCAAGACTGTCCAACGGTACCAATTATCTTAACTTTCTACATCAATGGGAAAATTTTGCAGCTTAATGGATTTATCCTGTATCATGTGGATCTTAGTGAAATTTCGAGGTTGGGCCAGTTATTCTTTAGTTCTGAATTCGAGATTCTAGTCTTTATTTTCAAACAGATTAAAGAGAACTTAAGTGTGTTCATATAATTTGAATTTCGATTCTGGACTTTCATGGAGTCCAACCTGGAACCGTAATCTGCTAATACCAAGTCCTAAGCTCTACAGTTTTTCGTTTTAAATAAGGGACGAAAGGATACTTCAAGTACTGCAGCATTTTCATGCTATTTTTGTGTTTTAAATTAATAATCTTTATATAGAATTTGAATATGATACTTTTTAAAAAGAACAGTGGGGAAAAGTAAAACTTAAAGGAAACATTACTGGTTGATAGCACTTATGGCAATGTAAGACTTACGGCACTTGCGGCAATGTAAGATCATATGATGCTGTACGATAATCCATCACGACAATGTACAAGATAAGAGGACGATAATGTAAGTAAGATGAAATGAGACTTAGTTGCAACAGGCATCCTTACAATAAAATAAACACATTGGCGTTTTATAAGTCTACTTTTTGCTTTAATTTTTTGGCACCATTAGTCTGCTTTTTATTTTCTCATACACATATTAAAGAGAAAGTATAGTAATCGTGAAAAAAAAAAAAGAATTCTAATTCGAGATTTTGACGAATCTCCACGTTTCAGATATCCTTGAGTTCGAAAAAGATAAAAAAAAAATTTGGAAAATTTCGCCCGTCTGTCTGTCTGTGACGAAGATAACTCAAAAACGCTTTGATATAGACGGACGAAATTTGGTATATGGTTTTTATACCAAATTTTCAGATTTGCATTAAATTTTGAGCAAAACTCGTTTAGAGCAAGTCTGCTTGAATATAAGCCCAACACGATAACTACAAAACGAAAAGAGCTAGATGAATAAAATTTGGTGCACAGATTTAACCGTAGACACCTATCAAGTTTTGAGCCAAATATAACAGGGGGTTGACTGTCTGTCGATTTGTACTTTCAGAAGTATATAAACGTGATAACTCAAACATTCACTGACTTAGATACATCAAATTTGGAATCTGATTTTGCGATTACAAGTGTAGTTTCTTGTCGAGTTTTGTAGTTTCAATCGAATAGGATAAACGCATCTAAAACACAAATTCTATTTTTGGATACTATTAATCGCATGTCAGATAATAATAGATAATAATAGACAAAAAATGCCAAAGATCATACAACAAATTCAGTAAAAATGCTAATTTACTAATTTCCTGCTAGAAATTAATATTCCGTAATTAATCTATACCAGTGCCATCCAAAATATTCTCTGGAATAACACCATTATTCGGAAGTATGCGAGAAATACTCGGGACCATTCCCGCTGGTTGGTGAAAATATTAACTGTATGGAAACACTTTTATATCGTTTCCTCCTTTCCATCTATGAATACTTGAGCGGGATGCCCAGCCATTATGAAGTTATTATCTGTATGTTATCTAACTCCTGTAACCTATATAAGGTTGTCCGTCACGTGACTCTTTACTTGATATCAGAGTCACGTGTTGATGTGCTGCCTTAAATAGTTAATAGGATAGTAAAAAACATTCCAATGTTGTCCAAAAGCAGTCCTAATATCAATTGTTTTGGTTTGTGTACTTTTTTTATACATTTGCGGGAGGTTCAAATTGAGTATACTTGTCAGAAGACTTTCCTTTAAAGGAATAGTTTAGAAAGGAAAAAGGAATAGTAATATATACTAAAGGATATATAAAAGAATAGTTTAGAAAGGAAAAGGGAATAGTAATATATAATAAAGGATATATAAAAGAATAGTTTAGAAAGGAAAAATGAATAGTAATATATAATAAAGGATATATATAAGAATAGTTTAGAAAGGAAAAATGAATAGTAATATATAATAAAGGATATATAAAAGAATAGTTTAGAAAAGAGAAAAAAAAGCGTTTGTTCTTATGCTTCATATACGTTAATTCTGCAATTTTCAAATGGAAATTGAGTAGCCGCTATGCAGTATATTATATCTCATGGCCCTTTTTGAAAAATTTGGATTTTGCTTAGTTTGAAGCTATATGATATTGTTAGACTTTAAAAAAACTTAAATGGGTGATAGAGTATTAATCAAAAAATTTAATTTTTGAAGTCATTCATATTTTTTCTAGAAAATTTTACTTGAAACGAATGCATTTGAAAACTTGTCCATGTAGTTATATTTGGAATTTCCATAACTTCATTTTGGGTGTGGAATTAACTTAAAGTGACCAGATATATCAATTTTTTTTAATTCTTTGATTACCGAATTTATTCTAAGAATATTTTTATCAAATAATAACGAACGAGTAAAATATATTTACTTCTTCATTAATTGAAATGTGAAGTTTGTTCATTTTAAACATCAGTTTTTTTAATAGCAGTAGTTGGAATCCAGCTAAATAGGTCTTAGATAAAACTAGAAATCCATCTTGGTGATCACAAGTCAAAGAGGCTTCCTGAAATAATTATTCTTTTATTTAATTCAATACATATCCGAAAATTGGGAATATGAGGTCAAAAGACATTCTTATTTGCACCCACGTTTGCTATAATTAAGTTTGTTAGGTTTTAAGTAATTTACAAATAAATAACGATTATATAAAATATATACAATAGTTTCATTTTAATTATGGTCATAAAATTTTATTTTCTACCCGCTTAAATCCAACCTTAAAAAAACTTTAACTTCTGAATTGAATGTTATTCCCATGCCTCTAGAAATGTAATAAATGTAGCTTTAACTGCTATAAACTACTGCCATAGGAATTCGATAGATTTGGTTCCAACTTCAGCCCCAAAATGGGGAATCTCCATTTTGTACAGTTAAAACATCGATAACTTTCCCCTTCGCTTGATATTCTCAGCGATGAAAATACGTCGTACTTTTTCCCCTGTTTTCATGTCTCGGACTCGCTCATATTAATACCGAAAACTGCATTTAAATTCCCTCACCAAACCTGCAAGTTTAACAATATACTAAATTATGGATTTTTATCAATAACTGCATTTCAACCAACATCCATTTATCTAACATTATAAGCATATTTGCTGTTGAAAAAAGAGCATAAGCGAATTGTTAAAAATGTTTCTTATTGTTGCCAAAATTAAAAGTCTAACTTGAAGAGTTTCCCCAACGGATGAAACGGATACTCTTTTATTTATTTCAATATATACTTTAAAGTTAAGAATCTGAGGCAAGAAAAAAAAATATTCTAACTTACACGAATGTTTGCTACAACAATATTTGTTTAAGTATTTTTAGCAAATAAATAGAAAACAAAGAAAGAAGCACATAAGCGAGGTGTTAAAAATTATAAACGAGTTTCAATTCTTAACGTCCATTATCAGCGTCTGTTTTCCGATAGCAAAAATTCGAACACAACAAAATAGGCTTAACTCCAATCCTATTCCTTACTGTTGCCAAAAGTAAAAGTCCAACTTGCAGAAGGCCATAAATCAGCGGCCGGTTGAAATGGTTACTCTTTTATTTAATTTCGCCACCCAAACAGCGAAACAAACGATTCTCTCTTTTCTCTAAATATCAAATTCTCCAATAAAAGCATGGCAGCGAAATCTTCCATCTGAGCCCTTCCCTTGAGATTTCCGATGGTGACTGTCACGTGTGAAATATGGGATATAAAAAAAATATTATATCAATATAAGAGGGAGGTGGCAACATTTCTATAACTACTTCTTGTCTTTATCGATAATCCATAGAAGAAAAGGATTCGCAGTTGTGCTTATTTGTTTTCAGCATTCCGCCACAACTGCTTTTATCCCCAGCGGTATTTTTAACTTAAATGGTTTGAATGAATCGTATATTTCGGCTTATGAAGCTCGAGATCTTTAATGGTTCCTCTGAAATATATTTTTACTAGGGACTCTATTCTCTCTTGTTTCTATTAGAGTTGCATGGCTTCGACAATTAAACATTTCGTTTTTCTTTGTTTCAGAATGGTTCAATTGCTGAGAAATGAGCAGGATTTTACTGAAATTAAAGCTGTGGCAATTTATTAACATTAAATAGGATGATTGAGATTGAAATAGAATGCTAAGAGTACTGTAAAGAATGAAAAAAAAATGGTGATAGAAATGACTAATCTAATGATGTCTCTGATCTCGATTTCTAGTTAAACTCTGCACTGAAAGATTTTTTTAAAAATTATTTTTTAACAAAAACTGCGCAAATTGTCTTTAAATGAATAATTATATTCAATCCTACCTTGAAGGACATGAGGGATATTTTGCTTCACAATTTTGAGCCATATTTCAAATGAAGAAGATACCTGAACAGGTGCTCCTTCTCTCTAAACTTTCATACCACACCAGCGAAAAGCGTTGTCCTACTTTTTCTTTTTCTTCTTTTTTTTATCATTGAAGAAAAGTTTTATTATGAACTCAATGGGCATACAAAGCCCTATTAGCTCAAAATATTGTACGATAGCTCCACGGTTTTCAATAATTTAAATGCCGTATAAATATATTGCCGTATTGTTACATCGTAAAAGTATCGGTAAAATTTTTTAGTGCAAATAGAGCGTGGATATTCATTCGTTAGAATCTAGTTTCAAGCCTCGTTCTCATCTCGAATCATCAAGTTAGAAGGACTCCTACATATGAGGGTAAGGAATAAAAAATAAATAATTAAAAAATTATTTTTAATTAAAATTGACTATAAAAATTTAAATTGCTTTATTTAGATTTACTTACAATTTTTTTTTTTTTTTTACAGATCATGAAGGAACTCAGTACAATAGAACCTGGCTTATCCGAACCTCAGTCAACCGGATGAGTTTATGAGGATCTGGGAGGTTGTTTCTGTTGTCAGAGCCGCAACTAAGAAATAGAATTGTGATTTGTGATTTTTAATCAATGCATTTTTCAAAAAAAAAAAAAATGCAG
Organism: Argiope aurantia; assembly: GCA_026543865.1. NCBI lineage: Eukaryota > Metazoa > Arthropoda > Arachnida > Araneae > Araneidae > Argiope > Argiope aurantia. The sequence continues at coordinate 55,219 of JAPMOR010010549.1, read as the reverse complement.
AAGCCGATTTGCATGTTGTGAAAGCCTGTGTGATAACTCTAGAAGTTATTCAGAAAATAAATAAATAAAAATATTATTTCATCCCTTTTTTTTTTTTTTTAATTTTGTCTTAAAGATATGAGCAAATTCTATGCGTTTTCGTGAAAAAGATAACGTAAATGTGTTAAATTTCTCATTATTGCGTGAAGAATAATATTCTTTAGAGGACACTCTTAAAGAACTATTAATGAAATACCCAAAAGAAAATAGTGCAAATCAATAATATTGGCGAATGCTGATATAAGTTAAGTAATATAATGGTACCACTTACAAATTTATTTCTTGATTTCAAATTTATAATTAATTTTGGAAAACCTTCTCGTAGGAAACTAACACGATTTATCTCTCCAAAACTTCTTGGCACTCTCTTCAATAAAGATCTTATCCCCCCCCCCCCTCCATCCTTCATAGTAACATTGGCGAATTATAGCTTAAAAATATAGATCTTTGGCATGAATCTTACATATTTACTGAATCTATCGTGTGAATATATATATTTTAGATGAATTTTCATTAAGCAATTAAAATCAAATTTTAGTTCTGAGGTACAATTGTAGTCACATTTTCACATATCAAATTTCATTAAGTTGTTGCGTTCATGAAATATTGTCTTATGTGCATATAAAAGTATAGACAGACAGATGATCGATCCTTTGACAGATTTATTTTAAAAATTGATAGGAATTAACATTTTAGTTACTAAAACTCGCTTACCAGTTTTTATTTGACTAATTCTTAACCATTTTTTGTTGTTGTTGTAATTATCGAGTATTCGCTTGTGTTCGAATAGCCAAACAGACAAATTTCCTTTAAAGGCATTTCGTTCAAAATTTGATAGAAATCAACAAATTTGGGGTAAAGACCATACATCAAATTCCATCCATCTAACTAAGCGTTTTGGAGTTATCGTCTCCACAGACAGACATGCTATCAATAATGTGTTTTTCGAATTCAAGCAGGTCTGAATTCGTCAAAATTTCAAGTTCGAATTTGTGGATGATTTCAGTACTTTCTCTGTAATTCATTTACGCTTAGAGTTACGCTTAACTCCAAAACGCTTAGAGTCATAATTTAAAATTTACTATCTATTATTCAAATTTTTGATTGTACGAGGTTATTACTTTCCCATTTACCTGGAATAATCAAAGTAGTACAGGATTTAATTTTATTAATCGCTTAATAAACTATTTAGAATTAACAAAGATAAAATTTTTAAAAAAATGGGAAAATCGACTATAATTGTGGTGCTGATATTTCCATCAGTCTTCAAAGAAAATAAAAAGGACACATTTATTTACAACTACCTTATAAATAATTTTTATCTTGAAAAATTTATAAATTTTACTTCTTTATACACGAAAAAACTACTTATTATTGCTTTGAAAAGAGCAAAATGAATTCCTCTCACGTAACATAAAAAATAAGCATATTTATAATTTGTAATAATATAATGATAATTTTCATCAAGATAAATGATGAATAATGATAACATAATGGTATTTTATATGCATTATTGTATTTATAATAATAATATTGTTATTTTGACTCAATATCCCAATTTTATTGTTATTAACAGTTATTTTTTACGAAAAGTACTTGTTAACTATCAGGTTAATAGAAAAATGTATTTAGACATCTCTCTGACATCAAATTCAAAAATTATTTAAAAAGTAGGAATTATTAATAAAAATAAAATCTAAACTCATTCAGAATTTTATAGTAACTTATTAGCTTACGATGTACATATACACTATTCTTGACTTTGGCAAATAATGTAAGCAATGTATCACCACTCTAATCAGTGCAGGTATGATGCGCTTCTTTTAATAACTGATCGATTTGATTTCTCAGTTTAGCAAAATTTTGAAATTAAAACGGATAGTTCACATATTAATTCAATCTTCATATTAGTAATTTTGTCGCTATATACATGTTTCTATTTATTTATTTTTTAATAATACATTGTGTAAAAACTAATGTAATAAAATTCTTACAAAATGAATCATAATTATTAATTAAATATTTCTTCACTTATAAATAAAAGCACTTAGTTATTATGACAGATTATTAAGAAATAATAAACTTGAAAACAAATATGACATTCAAATTATTATTTTACAGGACTGTCGAAAGAAAATTAATAATTAATTAATTTTCTAAGTAATTATAAAAAGATAATGAATTAGCTTCATTTTATTTAATATAGATTTAAATAATTCAGTGTAAGCACACACTGTTGTACTAATATTTTATAATTTATAAAATTTGCATTTTCACAAATTTATTAATTAGGTTAATAAAATCTTTTAATTGATCTCTCTGCCCCCCCCCCCCCCACCCACACACACTTCAAACCAGTCATCCTAGATAACAGCTTAGACTGCATAATCAGTAATCCTTTATTTCTTCTTATTATAAAAAATGGCTTTAAAGATAATTACGTCTAGATATGAAATAGAATACACTTCTAATAAATCAATACAACTAGCTTCTTCACTGAAGTAACAAATTTTTATCGACAGCTCACGAAAAGCAATAAACAAACCATTCTATTCAAAACCACCGCTCTCTTCAAACAGCAAAAGATTATACATTTTTTATGCGTATTCAGAGAAGGGCATCTCTACCCTTTCTAGCACCCCAAATTCCTAAACTGCACAAGTATTCAACCCTGCTCTTTTGTTCCCGAGCACTGGTTGCTGAAATCTGCAGGCCGAACAGGTGCATTGGACATACGTAACACGCTGCAGCCCCCCTGGCTGTGACAGCGATGAAACGCGCCCGTCAGATTTCAGAGAGGGGGCTTCTGCTGAAAAAAAAATTTCCCATCCAACTGCACGAAAAATAATATTAAAAAAACACCCCACCGGTAATAGTGGAGACTTGCCAAGTGGTGGAAGCGAAACAAGAGGATCGGATGGTGGTACATTATAGTGGGGGGACTCATTTTTTGGAAGTACCGTAGAAAAGTGCGCGTGGTGGGGGTGGCGGGATGCAGAGCCTACCAAAGTGGGCCGTCAAAATGATGGATTCGGTTTCCCACTGCTGCAATCACTTCGCAGGCTGCATTCTGTCGGCAGAGCAGATTGCACCACCGGGGCTTCATTAATAAACTGACGAAAACTCTCCCCGGATGCTCCGCCCCCCTCTTAGAAGCAATCTGGGACTACATCGCCCACCCCTCTTTTTCCCGCCACCATCACATCGCCGTTTATTCCCGTTCCTTGGAGAGGTTGCCGGAAAAAGAAAATTTGCTTTTTATCGCCGGGAGAGGATGAGGTGTAAAAAAAATTGGACGCAGAAGTTCGCCAACAAAAGGTGGGTTATGCAAAGCATTTTGGAGGGAGTGGGGTGTTGGAAAACTGAAATGCCAACACACTCAAGTGGACTCTGTTAAATTAACTTTTTAGGATTGTTAGCGATTCCCAAAGTTGGCTGCAATCCAATTAAGATGAAGAAGGAAATAAGTTGTCTCAAAAGTAAAGGAATATCTTAAATATGGTTGTTGCATCGATAACTCTTTGAATTTTATATCACTTGATTCATTACTGATATACTTTAAAAAATGCTCAATGAAAGGGATTGTAAATTATTAATTCATATTTAAACTCATGCTGGATACCCTCTCTAGAATCCACTGTACAAAGAGGCATCACATCAAGCTCTCACCAACACAGATGATCAGTGGGATCCAATATATATTTACAAACAACAACAAAAACAACGACAAAAACCTACAAATTGGCAATAGATACTCTTTTAACCAATAACAGGAGTCCAACACCCAGTTTCGTTATTATTAAGAGCAATAAAGAAGCTGAATTTTCTTTGAGGAAGAATCACCGTTGGCTTTTATCATTAAACAACGACTTTTATGACAATAAATTTGTTTATATTTTCACATAAGAAAATTGTAGTAAAATTTGGAGTTTTTGAACGTTTAAAAATTGCAGGAGTGAATTAAATGAAGCTTAATTCCCTTCAGAAAGCTGTAAAGTAGTAGTTTCCCAATGAAATTTCTTGGTACACTTCTTTCCATATTTTAAAGGCTCAACACTTTTGAAATTTTCATGCATGCATGGATTTTGCAAAAAAAATGTCCTTCTAGTCATTTATCTGTGTACTTTAGAATAGAAGTTTTTCCACGTCTTGGAATCTGTGATCTTGAGGATTAAATTTTTTTCCTAATTGTAACTTAATAGTAATGATATAAGCATTCAGTTTTATGAGTTTATATTATTTCGAACATAATATGGATAATTTTATCATTTTTAAAGTTAAATTAAACATACTTGGTATTTTTTTTCATTTTCTTCATTTTTTTTCTATTACTGTCAGTCTAAGTACGATACATCAAGCTTAAATCTAACACATAATGTATTTTCATGTTAAATGCATAATCCAAAGAGAACATGGCATTTTTTTTGGGGGGGGAGCTATAGAAAATATTAATCTATTTTTCATTTACTTACTACCGTGAGTAAAATGAAAATAATGTCCCTATCGTAATAATTGCTATATAAATTAGTCCTATTCCTATTACAATAACCAATAAGCCGAGATTTAATGGCATACAGGGTTTTTCAGCTTCAATAAAATGTGGAGCACAAATCTGTATTAATCTTTTTGAAAAACAAAACTATACGAGTTAATCATTATTTTATTAAATAATTAAACACTGCCCTTTTGTGACTTCGTATCAAGGAATGATATATCTTTGTTGAAACTTGAACTAGAGGGGGAAGTTTTCTTAATCATCTTGTTCGCATAGTATATTTCGATAAATGAAAATTTCCTTTTTGAAGGATTTTATCAAAGTTAGGCAGAAATATTTAATCTTAGGTAACTATCACAACCTAAAATTCCATCCTTTGTCTTAACTAAAATTATTGAAATGCTATTACTCCGATGTCAGCTTCACCAACGAAATGTTCGCTACCATCTGCTTTTAGAGATTTTCTCCAAAGCTAAGCACAAATGAAGACCTATTTCCCTTTAAAAGTCTTCCAGAAAGACATCATAATCTTACTTCATGCGATATCTAAGCGGACCAAGATTATTTTGACTTATATAAAACGTTTTACTTCTTCATTGTGAGTCTTTTGTTCATGGATTCATGATATACATTATGTTTGGATTAGATGAAGTAGAAAAAGAGCACCACCATAATTAAATAGTTTTATTGTGATCATTAATATTATAAAAGAGTAGAGAAGAAAAAAAATACTAATTTCAATTACAACATGTTACTTCAGAATTGTGATTCTTCGTTGGGATTCCCTCTTCATATTTCCTGATGAAATGAATAGATCGCAACAATTTGTCTGTTGAGGCAGTTAAACATTTTCTACTCTGTTTAAATCCAAAGATTTCTAAATTCCCAAACCAGTCAAGAGAAATTTAAAAAGTAATTTACACTGACTTGTTACTGTCAAACGTATGGTTTACAAGAAATTCTTTCAGGTTTAATATGTAATATAAACATTTCGACGTATTTTTTAATAAATTGAAAGAGATATAATAATCATATTTTGCGTTCTAATAAATGCTTGTTATTAAAACCAAAACCAACTAGCATTCCTAAATAATATAATAATAATGATTTGAATTCCATCTTTATTTTCAAATTCATAAAACTGTATACATATTTTGGAGTGGGTGATGCAGGCATCTTTAATTATAATATTGCCTCTCTGGAAATAAACATTTTAAATATAAAATCCTTCCTAAACTCTAATTTCCTACTCCCTTGGCCTAAATGTTTCAATAATGGAGCGTTTTCCTCCCTTAATTTCGTCTTTGAATATAATAAGCACGTCATTCAGCTTACGGGAATCTGATGGTAAGGTCTCAGATTCGGGTTTGGAGCGTTCCAGGTTCGAATCCTGATTCCACCACAAATTCGTTTCATATCTGGGGGTGATGCACGTCAAACTTTCAAATCACCATGAAAATCCACCCTTCCAATTTTGTTTAAGACAAGCATTCTGATATATTCTCCTCGGGCGTTTCTTCCTTCAACTCATAACTTTAAGCTGCAATCCGTCAATGGCTTAGTGAATTAAGGCATGGCATGATTGAAGATCTTAAAGATTATGAGCTCTAGAAGTTTTTCAAGAAAGTGGTGTGGAAGTTTTCCAAGAAAGCAAACCATTCTTCCTAAAATGTACTTAGATTAAGTTTTAACCCGTGCTCGCGATCATTTTGGTGGATATGACCCAGTAGTAATGTTTTGTGTCGTGTACTGAAGGATTACTACGTGGAAATCCAATTTCATCAGAGAACCTTCATATAAGCGGGTCTGACACATGTCAAATTCGAATACGGTTTGTATACTGAAAAAGTTTGGGAAATCCTTGCTCAGGCGTCCTCCTCGTCGCCTGACTGTGGTACAAAACGTTGAGTTTCCTTCCCAAAATAGACTGAATATTTTTTTTAAAAAAAGGTACTAACCTTAGGTCATTTTTAACCAAGAGAAACTATTATACTCCTCTTTTCCTTCTGAGTTGTCGACTCATGACCTCGAACAGATATGATAAACCACGATTAGTTATAATCACATTTGGTTTACATTTGAATAATTTATATTTATCATTTGTTAATGATATTTTTTTGATAAAGAGAATATTAGAGCGATTATTTGTTAATCTAATTCCATAGCACCTTCTTGAACATAATGAGATGTTCCCAAGTATGGAAACCGTCTTCGCTTTTGCATATTCTCTCGGAAACGTTGATTTCACCAAAATTGGGAAGAAATGGAAGATAGCAGAGGTGATGATTGGGTTTTATTGCATTTAGTAATAACTTATCAGCAGAATGAAAAAGTGAATAATTCTCAAAATGTGACTAGAATAATTTTTAAAATGAACAATAAATGCATTATTTTCAAATTAAAACAAAATAGTGTGGTTTAAAATAGCCAGTGGAAAAAAGTATATAAAAAATTGAAAGTAAACGCATCTAATAGGACCTAACAAAATCTCATTATACTTACCGCGTATCACTTTCTTCAGATAAAACCATCAAAAACGATAGTCACAGGTTCTTGAAACTAATAATGCAGATGTTCGACATCTGTTTTTGCCATTGTACAGTAGTTGACTGAATCGTGGAGAAAAAATTCAGAGTGCTCTGGTGCAAGAGCCATGTTATTGACTATGCTGCCCCAAACCAGAGATAAAGTCATGTCAATGTGAAAAAGTAAAAAAGAAAAGAAAAAAAAAGCAAAGTATAAGGGAAGTAAAAAATACAAATAATATTTAAATAAGGGATAAAATTTTATGGACTTTAAAAAAGCAAAAAGTCAAACTTCAGATGTCTCATCAAATAAAAAAAGACAAAGGAATATTAGGCTTTTGAAAATGCTGCAAACGTTGGGCATTAAAATTTGGACATAACTTTATAAATACAAATATTATATTGAAGTGCATATTGCTCTTATAATTTTATAACATGAATTTTAAATTAGTACATAAAAAGTAAAAAATTAAATTAATGTAAAATAAGAAAAAAGACTTCTTTCTTATTTGCATGCACTAAAAACTGCATTTTATAATCTTGGAATTAAATAAACAAATCTAAACGTGTCGAGAAGAAAATGCTGTCTATATTTCGCCATTGTTCTTCCTTTTTTTATTTACTTTAATAAAATAAAATAAATAAATAAACACATCCTTTAGATTTAATGCATTAGCTTCCATGATCTTCATTTGGAGATTTTGGAATTTTGCATGTAAACCGCAGTACCAAAAATATATTTGGTAAGCCTGACAAAGAAGAGACTTGTCAATATCGTAGCCGAAAATTTATATTCTGTGCTTCGTTTCTTTACAACAAGCGAGCAAATTTGAAACTCGTCTGTTAGTTGAAGGGAACAGAATTGCTATATTTTCAGCATTATATTTTTGTTTTTAAATTGTAAAAAAAATAACGCTGTACCTGAATATGTAAATTAGATGGTATAGTAGCGATCTGTTGCTTACTCAGTCTTTCGCTTTTTTGAAAAAATCATTTTATAATGATATTTTTTTTCAAAAATATCAAATGTTTTCAAAACAAATCATAATTCAAAATAAATAATTACACTGTTACAAAACTTTTTGTGCATCCGGTTAACTTAAAACTTGTTCAGTTAAAAATTAAGAAAAAAAAATGGCAGTTAATGCGTTAAATGCGGTCTAAGTTACTCCATGCAAAACGTTCCAATTACAAATTCATCTTTTACTAATCTGTATAAAATTCCATGCCAAGTTTTATTTTCATATTCATTGTTATTTGTGTCTTTTGATTACAAAAAGAAAAGTTCTTTGATTATAGCAGAAAATTGCTATCTAAAGTTAGCTTCAAAACAGTAATATTTTTAATTTTTCGGCATAAATACGTAAAAATTAAAGAACGCTTGAAATATTTTTGCCTTATTTGTAATTGATAGATGTTATAATTTGTGGTTACCTCAACATTCTTCTACTTCCTTTAACTAAAATATATCTAACTGTTTTTACTCCTGATTTTAAATTCTATTTCATGGTTTCAACATCCCGTTTTAAAGCAACACTAGGGCTATTTTGGGACGGACCTCGTAATTTTGAACCGCGGTCTGATAAAGAGGACGACATCTGAACTGGTACCCTCTCTCCACACTTCCACACCACACCAGTGGGAGGACGCTTGACCCCGACGAATTTGACGTACAACAGACCCGCTTACATGACGGCTCTTCGGTGGAATCGGGTCTCGAACAGTAACCTCACCCAGGGGTTACTGACATAAATTTTATTACTTTATTTTATATTCTTAATAATTCCAATTTTTTAGCACTTTAAATTTAAAGAGATAAATATTTTTTTTTTTTAATTTCTGAGTCAATGGACTGATGGTTCTCAAATTCTAAATAATATGATTTAAACTTACCTTAACTGAAATGAAGATTGGCATCGATTTAATGGAATAACATCACTGTCCTTATAGCATGATCAATAGTTTCTGTAATTTAATTTTCCAAAAGAGGGAAGATTCCTGTTTTAACTGCACAAAAGCTAAAACCGCGCTGCCTGCTGATGTTTATGTATATATAATTTAAAATCGGTTCTTAGAAAGAATTTGACTTAGAAAATATTACAATGGTAATAAAAATTGGATTATCAGTACAACTAATGTATTTATAGCAATCTTTCTCTTTTCCTCATTTCTTTAACAAGATTTCTTTTCCTGGTCTAATTAAATCGAGGCTACTTTATTTAAAAAAATGAAGCGCTTAAAGTTTTCCAATCTGCATTCATCTCAATATGATTGAAAGCAATCTAAGCTTTAGCAACTGGACTGTAAAAAGTATAGAGTTAATGAGTTAATTCAATTCATCGCAACTACAATTGTTGTTCTTTAACAAGGTATTTCATTCTCACTATTTTTGTATTTGAGGGACATTACAAACTTGTTTGAAGTGTTTTTCAACTCTTTTTATTTATTTTTAACCCAAACTCTTACCAAATTAAATCGAAAGTAACATCATTGTTATAGCCAAGGCGATCATATTTTTCAAAAATAATAAATGATACAGTGGAATCAACTGAATCTCGCATAAAATGCATAAAATGTAAGACATCATTTCAATTCTAGTATTTGTTGAAAAAGGAGGAAAAAAAGACGCAATACAGTGCGGAGGCAATGTACAATTAGATTCTGGTAACAAATAGTTCTATCTGTTTCATGATTCCAGGATCATTTTAATCGATTTCATTGGATGCCTTTTAAGAATGTATCATTTTTGGCGTGAATGTTTACGGAAAAAAACTGCACAAATTCTAATCAAGCATAAAATATTACTCTAAAAGTTAAATAAATAAATGTGTTTTAAAAAACCGTTAAAGAATGGTGTTAGGAGCTTCTTTACAATTTTTGGCACCTAAAAGTCATTTAAGGTAGGTAAAGTAATGAAAAATGGATCATTTCTGTCAATATTTTTTCATTTAGCGTCCTTTTCCCCAAATGCAGCGCTAAAAACAAATAACCAATAGTCCATCAATATCAGCAAAACCGAAGGCATAAACAGCCTCAAAACAAGCGCAATGGTGGAATCTTCATATTAAAACTTTATTTTAAGGATTAGCAATTTTGCTCAAAAAATAAATCAAATCTGTTGCCTTCGGGTGGCTGTCAATAGAAAATCGTTTTTACGTGACTCATCATTTTTCATAAGCGAGAATTTAATGTTAATAATCAATAATATCTACATTCTGGAAATATTTAATTCTTTTTCTTTCTCTTTTCTTGGAAATTTTTTATCATTGAAGTAACAAAATCTAAAAATTGGGTAAAATTGCGTAAAATGTCCAATGATATGAGAGAATTTTTGTTTCTGTATAATTAATTTCATTCACTTGTGACTAAGATTTTAAATAAAGTTTTGAATTAAAGCATGCATCGGTCAAACTTTTCTAAAAGCTATCACATATTCGTGATGAGGTCTTTGGTATCTTCCTATTTATGATCCTACGATTTTAAACTCCCAAAGCCGGCCTTCTGCCAGTTGGAAACAATCATTCAATCACTTTCTATCCGTTTAGAAAAAGCATGTCATTTTTTACCTGAATAAAAAAAAAATTGGGTGATCTTTTCAATTTTTTCTAGTTTTTTTAAAAAATACGCACAAAACGCATTACGCGATCGTTAACCTATTTCCAGTTATCAATTATTCAGCAACTTTTTTTTTCAAATAAATGATTTAGCTTAGTTTAAATTGTATTAATGTTTTTTTTAAGCAACACTAGAGCTGTGTTTTTCCTCATATAAAAGAATACTTTCTTTCTGGCAATAAGATGCGGATCTTTTTTTTTTTTCATTGATTTAAAACGTTTTCTACATAAACAAAAATTAGACCTTTTCGCTTTTTTTCTTAAGTGAAACTAAAAGTTATATTTAATGTCCTTTATTTTTGATGTGGTGCAATTTTCCCATTGAATCATTGTGCACTGCAACTTAGGTTTCATTATCCATTGCCACTTTCAGTTATAATTTGAATAAACTGCAACCCCTTAATTGCGGTCCCTTAGTGTGGTTTGCGCATTGAATAACCATATTTTTCAAAAATAAGCTAAAATTAAGCCCTTTGCTAAATGTTATAATTCATTATATAAATTAAGTAGAATACATAAACATCTCAAACATTCTAAAGACTTTTAAGACAGTCAATTTGACAATATATTTCATTCTCAAAAGTACATTCAGTTACATATCTTCCCCGTAATCTGGGCGTCCTGGGTTCGAATCCCGGTTTGGGCATGGTTGTTCTTTCTGTCCTATCTGTGAGATATGTGAATATGCCCTCCTGTAAAAAGGGGTTATGCAAGCGAATAAGTGTGCGTAAATAATCAAGTTGGCTCTACGATAAAAACAAGAGGCGCTCCCCCTTAGGCTTAAATCGGCTATCTTCGAATAACGGGCTTGTCCGTGGCAAGTGTCATAAGAAACAACAACATTCAACAAGAATAAGAAAAAAATTATATAGCCAAGAAAGATATGATTTAGAATTGTGTTAAAATTTAATTTAAAGATAGTAACATGGCACATTTATATTATATTTCTAACGCAATTGCCTTTTATCTTGTTAATTTCATGTTGTACTGTATGATTCAACACACATGCGTCTATTATCTCTATCTTTACTAATACTTAAAATAAAGATGAAAATGTGAGAGCTAGTATAAACTTGAATCGTTTGACCTTCACTACCAAATTTGGTACATATATATTTTGGAGGCTAGGAATATGCATTTTTTTTTTTTTTTGTACATTCTGATTAGAATTCCACTTAATAAAATAAGGCAATTTGTTGTCGTTTTATCCCCAATGACTTTCGAAAGTATTATTGCCCAAAAATAAATTTTATACAATTTCAAAATTTTAAAAATTGTCTTTTTACGGATAGCAATTTAATTGTTGCAAAAAAAAAAAAAAATTATTCTCAGTGTTGGCCATTTTTAACATTATTTTTTGGCCTATTTCAAACAAGAGATTGCATTGTTGCTTCGAAATTCAAACTGCATTCATTGATTGCTTCATCCAATATTTAATCGCTAACCAATATTAATCGTTTGATTTTCGTCCATTATTAAAAGCTAAGAAAGAAGGATTCCGTTTAATATCTGTGTAGATTAATAGATGATGTAAAAAAAAAAGTGGTTTCAATGCTGCGAAATTTAGAAGATGGACGAATCGCACACTTATATTTTTAACATTTAAAAGATTCATTTACAAAGTGAATAGAACATGTGTAAGGCAATTAATGTCCGACCATTTGATTAAATTATGACTTATGTGTAAATGATTTAACTAAAATTAAAAACAATTACTATCCCCGGCGAATCACGTAATCGCCAAACCTGGCTCATATATAATAAGTATATGATGGGTATTAAGTGGAAATGAGTTAACTATATTAATTGCATAATTAGACTCTCCTTTTTTATCTATTTTTGAAGAATCCATTTTAGATAAGAAGAAAAACATAGGAAAAGGAATCAGGGGGAGAATGCAAGTTTATATTGAGTAGTGATTCATTTAAAGAAATTATACATTAAAGATGTCTTTATATGGAAAAAATTGTAATAATTCGAGTTTCAATGAACTTTTTTATGATTGTTAATTCGGATAGTGGTTTATAGCTTTCTAATGATTATTGATATAAGTCCTATGCTGCAGTTGGTTTATCATTTCATAATCTTATACTTTTTTCTTATTGAAACAAAGAATATCATATTGACGTCTATTATGTTTTCAAATGAAGATCCAGAATCTTGATTTTGGAAATGTAGAGTTCTAAGCTCCAGATAAGATTTCATCAAAAATTCTCTGCAGTATGGACCTCTATATTTGATTTCGAGGGTCAAATGTTCTCTCACTGATATAGAATGAAAGTTTGAAGGTGTCGACTCAAATGCCTCCTCTAATCACTACTCAATATCAACAGATCTATCCCTTGTCCCCCCCCCCCATAATATTTCGAAACGGGACACGAGTTTTCGTAATGGCAACAATTGGTGACAGCATTGAATTTTGTTCTTAGGTTCGTTCACTTGCTAATAATTGTTTTATTTTAATAAAAAGAATCCCTAAAAATCATCTGTGTATTTCAAAAATATGAATATTTTATTAGACTGTGATACTTTTCTGACGCTTTGAAACGTTTGACATATTGAATTATTCGTTCTTAGGTTGGATTTTTACTTTTTTTGGTATTATACGGAATCAATTGGAAATTCGTTTCCACATGTTAATAGAAATCTAATTAATTTATTTTTGTTTATAAAAGGTTTCATATTTGAAGCTAAGCCTTTAACTTAAAGCTGGAATTTTGTTATTGGCATTACTAATTAAAATTTGTTATTGCTACATTTAATACATTCTTCTGTTAAATAAAATTCATTTTAAATTTAATGGAGAATATCTTCCCTTCTGTATATTTAAAATAACTAGCAAAATCAAAAGCCAGTATACCAACACTAACCACTGGACCGATTTCGCCAATTTTTATTTTATTTGAAATCTAATGATCTCTAGATATTTTATCAGTGATCATCTGCTCCCCACCGTGAGAATTACTGATAGTGGCTAATGACGAAAACGCATGTTGAGCCGCGAACGCCACTATATCCGCTACGAGAGATGCTGCAAAATAAAATTTTGACAGAGCCTTCGAGCCTTAACAATTACAGTTATTTTGCCAATTGATTTCATAGATTCGCAAACATACCTAACCAATTAAAATGTTCTATTTTTACAGAACAAATACAATTAAAATAAAATTTTCTTTTGCTACGATATAATGCAGTTCAACAAAGGTGACTGACATAATTATATTAATATTATTCAATTGGTCAAGGAACAACTGGTCGCCGAAAGCTACTAGTTAATGCTGCAATTTTCACGTCGCAGGAAAACATTATTGAACGTATTTTAAACTATATATACACTGGTGTGCAAAACTCAAACAACAGGTATGTTTTTTGCCATAACTTCACGAGAAATCATCTGAGAGACATGAAATTCAGAAATGAGATACAGTATTTTGTTCTGAAAGAATGACGAAAGCATAGTTGCGCAGAAATGAATACAATGCATACAATATGGAATCAAACAAAAAAAGGCTTTATTGAACTCATAGTACTCATAAACGTGGAGCTCAGTCAGCCCCAGCAGTCAAGCGATTCCCAACGCCAGTTGATTTGGAGAGAGGTCGGGACACGGTTTCATCCCAGTAACATAACGGAAAGAGACCGTTTCGGTGGTCCTGGAGTTGTCGTTTGGGGAGGCATTATGATGAACGGGTGGACTGAGCTCCACGTTTTCGATAGAGGTTCTGTAACTGGAGATCGCTATTGTCAGGAGGTGATCCTTCCCCATGTGCGTCTGTTCCGAGGTGCCACTGGATCAGACTTCGTTTTTATGGATGACAATGCACGGTCACACAGGACTCATGCTGCTGAGGAGCTCCTGGAAAGTGAAGATATCACTCGAATGGATTGGCCGGCGTGCTTCCCTGATTTAAATCCGAAAGAACACGTGTGGGATGCTTTGGGGAGACGCCTTGCGGTACGATTACATCCTCCTGGGAACACCTGACAACTTAAACAGATGCTGATTGAGGAATGGGCACTCTTACCTCAAGAACTATTGGACAATCTGGTGCTGAGTATGGGGAGACGGTGCGAAGCAACCATTGCAGTAAGGGGAGGGCATATCCCATACTAAGGAACATCTGCTTGCTGTTCTTCCTCTTGGGCAGACAATCATGTGTAACGATACTATGAGTTCAATAAAGCCTTTTTTTTTATTCCATACTGCATGAATTGTATTCATTTCTGCGCAACTATGCTTTCGTCATTCTTTCAGAACAAAATGCTGTATCTCATATCTGAATTTCATGTCTCTCAGATGATTTCTCTTGAAGTTATGGCAAAAAACATAACTGTTGCTTAAGTTTTGCACACCAGTGTATATATATATATATAGAGAGAGAGGGGGGGAGAAAGTAACTTCTCTCTCTGTTTCCATGAAGGCAATATTTTTGAACTGAAGCTCATACGAAAATGTACCTCGTAATTTTTTTGTATGCTGTGTGGTTGGTCTTACATAAAAGAGAGATTTCCGGCCATTCAAATAGCTATGAAATAGTTTCTATATCAATACAATTAATTTATTAAAAAGTTAAAATTCTTCTTCAAAAAAATTAAAAAAAAATATTTTTTTAAATTTTAATTAATTTAACTGAAATACGCATTTTTTTATCAAATGATTTCTTTTAGAAAATTCTTTTGTTGCTGCTACTGAATTCCCTTACCGGAATTTTAAGCGTCAATCAGATATTCTCTTCGTAAATTACAGTTCTAGAGTGTCTTAATGAGATACAATTATCTGCTTTTCTACGTTTATTATAGTTGACAAAAAAATTGATTTTTTTTATTGCTTTCAAGCTTAAAAGCCTTTTACCGCGTAAAAAGTAATTTAAACGTATGCGAATGGTGAAATCTGAATACAATATATTAAAAGTCGTCATTAATTATTTCTAGTTGAGAAAAAAATTATAATCGGTGAAAATTCTTTTTTTCTTTGAGTTAATTATCTATCACAGGCATATCTTGAAATTAAATAAGAAATTGAAAAATATATTTGAATATTAGAATAATTTTTTTCATTAATTGGCATAAAAATGCTACTTGAACTGTTGGAGATTGGGTAGCTGCAGTCATCGAATCCCAGCGTATAATTTATTACATGCCTCTAAATAGTCCCGATTTTGCTCCTCAGTTTTGCTTATAATGACGTATTTGACACGCGCATCGAATTTATGAATTGTTAATACTTAAATCTGCAATCAAGTGAAAGTATTAAGCAATTTAAGATAGAAAAATTACTTGGAAGTACTTCAATATCACAAATGCAGTTTATATGAATTAAAATATCAATTGAAGCCCCAAATTGGATGTGTCATCCAATAAGGAAGTTAATTAAATTAATGGATCAAAGGTTAATATTTAAAAACATAATATTATAAGATTTTCTCAATTAATTTAATTCAACAGAGTCTATTCTTTTTGGAAATTCACTCAATAAAGCTAAGGTTAAAAGTGCGCTCAGCTTTCCTTTATGAATCAATAAACAATTTTCATGACGCGACAAGTTCAAAACAAATAAGTGACAAAAGGCAAATAAACAACTAACGCCCCTAAAACCGACTGCTCCGCTTAATTGAACCCACGCCTTCGCGTGACCGGCGACGGCGAGAACCATTCTCTGGCTTCGCTCGCCAGGTCGAGCGCTAAACGCTTTAATATGGTAAACGGGCAATTTTCACACAAACATCGCGAGAAAGCAAGAGAGAACGGTCGCCTCTTCCTAAACTGTTTGATAAACGGATGCCTGGCTGATAGAGGAGCAGCGAGAGCACCTCGAATCGTTGGTATGGCAACCAAGCCGCGGTTTACGGTTATGGATGTAACGTCAGCATTTGGCAATTACCGTACGGTTGGGGTTTTGGAGACCGATTATTTCTCGCGTTTTCTAAATAAATCCTTTTTGGGACCCCCGCGGAATTGTTGGAACGAGGGGTTGGGGGGAAGGGGGTAGGAAGGATTTGGTAAATAGAACGAGTGACGAATGAGATAATATGAAGTAGCTGTGCGTATAAGGAGTGAATAGAGCAAGTAATGGGTTCCTCGCAGCGCCCTCTATCGGCGCACTCAATAGACATGGCATGCACACAATTCAAATTCCCATGGTTGCATTAACTTGACCATTACATAAATATAGCCTTTGCTACTGCCTGTTTCGGTCCCTGCTTTGGCTGAACACCCCCTTCTCTCCTTTCCCTCCCCCACTTTTATTTTCTCGGTGCCGCTTTGGATTTTTATTTGAATTTTTATTTTCTCTTTTTCCTCATTTCGGTATACATTTATTTGCCGCACACTCAAACGCATTCCTTTTTGTTTGATTTTACCTCTCTACTTTTTTTTTTTTTTCATTTTAGAAATGTAGCGTAAGTGCAATCCTTTTTAAACCCGGCTTTCTTTTTATGTTCGTTTACACAGCGTCGGGAGATTTTTTTTGTTGCGTTTTGTTTATTTTTTATTTGCATTCTACTAGGACTGTTCTCCGTTTTTCTTTTGATTGTTAAAATGATTTTTTTTTTCTTTACATTCGCGCTAACATTTTTTGCATGCACATGGATTTTTTATTCTTTCTCACAATGTTTTAAGTTTTTTTTTTCTTTGCCCCACCCTACCCCCTTTATCTTGTGATATTCGGTGATAATCACCGTCTATCATAAGCGGGGGGAAATACATTTTATGGCCGGGGAAAAGAGAAGGAACAACAATTTTCTGAAGCGAGTATTCTTTTTGTGAGCAATAATAACGTTGTTTTGCCGGGTGTGAACACTCTTATATATGTAAATGTAAATAAGGTAAAGTACTTGTAAAATAGCATCACATTAACAAATAAGCGCCAGGCGTTCGCATGTTCTGAATTCGTAATTTTTCAATGTGGTTTATTGCACCGTAAAAACATAAAACAAGTTTCTCGCTGTTTTCACGCGGTTAGAGTGATTTATTAGAAGCTATTTAATGAAACGTGCTTCACTACTTCATTGTGATATTAACATTAAAAGTAAAATAGAAATTTATTGTATAATAAAACAAGCATTTCTGTAATATATGATCCCATTTGAATTCATTCTCTCGATTGTAGAATCCAAACATATATTTGTATAACAAGACATATTTCGCCGTGAATAAGCCGAAATCATCCGAAGAGCTCAAATAAGATTGTTAAATCAGATGAGATCTAATAGCGAATGATAATTGATTTAGTTACTTAAAAAAATTGGTGAATTACTGTTACAAACAATATTCTATTATAAGAATATTTTACTATAAAAAAGGGTATTAAGAACATTGAATTGGTACTTCATGGTGGCATTAATGTTAAATCAAAGTGGAAATTTATCGGATAATAAAATAAATATATCTGTAATATATGATTTAATTTGAATTCTTTCTTTCGCATGTGTAGATGCATCTTTTATCAGAAGACACGTTTCTTCATTCCTAAGCCAAAATCGTGTTCTAATGGAAAAAAAAAAAAAAAAAAAAAAGGCTTTTAATAATAAACGGTAATCGTTATTTTTTATGTTTGTTTTTTTACTTTAGAAATTATTATAAAATTACCATTATGTTTAGAGAGCCTTTGATCACAAAGAAACTATATTCATCTGGTTAGAATTAATTATTTGAAATTCTACTATGAAACGTGCTTCAAAATTGAAGTGCTACATGATGATATTAAGCTTAAAAGTAGAATGAAAAATTCCTGTAATTTATGATTCTATTTGAATTCTGTCATTTAATTATGTAGTTTAAAAAAATAGCTTAGCATACTTTGTTGATGATAAGCCTAGATCATGCAAAGAGTTCAATTTAAAAAAAATTGTCTATTCATAAAAATTCTAATCTCCACTAATAATAAAGATGAATGTGAGTGTGCATGTTGGCTTCCCACAAGCCAAACCGTTTGAACTAATAGCTATATATACATACCTTGGAGGGTGGGAATATGCACCTAGGAGCGATTTTTTTTGAAATCATAATTAAAATTTCAATTAAATAAAAATTAAGCTGAATTGTAGAGCTTTACCACGATGGATTGTTAAAATATTATTTACAATAATGTATTTTACATTGTTATAAAATTTAAAAAATATCTTTTTAAATTAAATTTAAATCAAAATTAAAAATCATCATTTTAATATCCGTGTAAAATTTCTAATCGTTTAATTTAGAGTTGTTAAATTTAATACAGATATACATTGGAGTGTCGACATATGCACCTCGATGCAATCATTTTGAAACTTTTATTAATTAAATATTAATCATCTATAAACTTCTTTTTTAATATATAAATTCAATTGTCAATTTCCTTGTTTCCTCAAATATTAAAATTCCATTGATTTGTTTATTTTCTTTCCATTTTTGGAACCGAAGGGACATACTGTGAAATTTAGAAGATAGATGAACCTCAAATTTGTGTTTTTAATAGCGCTATGGTATCATGGGACTTGTCTCCATTAGATATGTTAATCTAAGGCATTTAAAATGGCATAACTTTAATGTCTGACAATTTGAAGGAATCATCAACACGAAGTTACGTGGAGATGTTTTAAAACTAAAATTAAATCTTATCAAAACCCTTGGCAAATCAACTATTACAAATGGCGACTAACAAATACAAATTGTGTTTAATACAAAAAAGAGTTACGAGCAAAGTTAGTTATTTGATTGTTTTTTTTTTCTTTTGTATAAAAAGTTAGTAGCATCTACAAGCATGCATGTTTAACAAATAAAGATACATTACGATTTTAAGAAAGATATACATAAAAACGTCTCCAGAGCGAAGGCTCGAGTAAAATTAAAGAATCTTTTATTTTTTACTCACTAAATTTGATAATTTAATTTTCTTTATTAATATAAATTAAAATTTCACAAACTAATCTTTATTTACATCAGATATATATTTGGAATCTGTTATGTTCGTGTTTCTGTCAGATTTAATGAGACATTTTGTTATAAACAGTTAACACTAAAAGTCATAAAATAACGAAAATTGTTTGATGTATACATTAAGATGATGAAAGAGAGCGACGATTTTGCTTTATCTTAATAAAAGCTTTTGATAGATATTAGGTACTTGGGATAAAAAGCCCATCCTTCAGCAATAACAATAACAGAAAGGAGCAGTTAAGAACTTCCTTAAAAGTAGTTGCTTTAGCAATTTCGCAATTTCAAAAAAGGAAAATAATATTAATAACATTATTACAATTGATTTAAATAAATAAATATTTTTCAGCCAAATAATAGATTTTCTTTTTTTTTTAAATATATATTCTTCATAATGTAATGCTGCATTTCAACGAAACAAATCGTAATAACAGTCAGTAGTACATAAGGGAATTAAAAATTTCTTTTAGTATTTTTTTATAATAAAAGATTAAAAGTAAGTAAGCTGAATAATAATTTAAAAATTGCTGAGAAAGTTGTAAATCTAAGTAACTAAGGGAAATCGGTAAAGTAAGCATATGAGAAAGTTAAAAGTGTGTTGAAAGTTTTTTTTAAAACTGTTGAATAACAGAATAACAAATATAAAGTCTTAAAAAAACAACTTTAGAGGGTTTTTATATTAAATATTGTTTGTATTCGGTGATTTTATTAAACCCTCTTTAGCAGATTAATGCCAGCGTAAAATATAATACAATTCGCTGTTTATTTCCAGATGCGTCTTAAAGGTTTGATTAAAAATATGTCTAGAGCCATGTTTGTTAAATCTCTCACGGTATGTAAAATAAAGCTGATGGAAACAGCAAGCAACTCCGATTGGCAGTTTTTGAACTCAGCTTCAAATCTGACATTTGCGATTGCAAACTTGATTAATTATGCACTTTCTAGGACTTTTTATACCTCTAAAATTTGATACACAAAACACAGCTACACCATAATATGTAATTAAATAACTGGGCACCAGAGTTAACCAGAACCGAATATGCATTTTAAATGCGAGCAATTATCAATGAAATAAACTACCACCGAATGTAACTCACGCAATTCGGAAACGTTAAGCTCACACCCGCACGCAATCTTGTGGATCGCAAACTTTTTGAAAAATACTTAATAACATATTCCAAATAACACGTATTCTTTTATCAAAGAAGAACAAAAGTTTAATTTAGCACTTTTAACAAGCGAGAATCACCAGCTACGAAGACAGCTGCCACTATTTAGCGGCAAATAATCTTGGCAGACGATATTTTTCTAATTATTCCTCGTTGCCAACTGCCACACTTTTCTTTCTTCTTCCGGAATTTTTCGTTTTTATTGTTTCATTTGATGGAAGAGCGGGGGAAGAAAAGTAATCAGGAACTGAAATATGTCGATAATAATTGCCCTTCCTTTTCTTTAGGAAGGTGGCAGAATTAATTAAAAGTGGCGATTCTCGTAAAATGTGCTAAATTCTTCGCCTCTAAAGTTACAAGCGAGAGTTCTTTCATACGCTTTTTAATTGATAACCTTGATTGCTTAGGAGGGTGATTCCGAGCAGCTTTTGCCGAGGGAATATCTCCTTTTCCAATAATTATTGCGTGCGCTGTTTTGTGTCCCCTAATGATTTTTAAACGCCCGGAAGGGAATCTTTTAAAATGAAGTGCTGGGAAGTGTTCGGGTTGGTTATGGGAGAAATTATTCTTTTATATCCCAATTGCATCATCAAGTGAAGCGTTCTGCTTTCCTGTGTTAATGACTTCTAATAAGTCAAATAAAATAAATTCTTGCATTTATTTTTCATAAGATAGCATTCCGAAAGTTACGCATGTCGGAATCAGTGAAGCTTTTATATGTAAAGAAACCAGAAATTACTATAAAAAAAAAGAGTTATTTTCAAATTTCATCCAAAATGGGAGATTAAAAAATGCAGTGATGTTTTAATTAGAATTCATAATAAAAATTCTCCATTTCATTCTTTGAATTCATTACCAGTCTCTCATCTTTTGTTTTATTTAAATATTTATGAAGAAGTCTTATTTCCGGAAAACTGCCTAGTTGATTGTTTATTTCAATTTAGAACAGTCTTTTATTTAATTTTAGATAGATGAAAACTTTGATTAAGTAATTTACACTCAAATCAGATATGCATTATTATAGAAACGTGTCTAAAAATGTATTTTACCTGTTTCATTTTAAATATAAATACTGATTTATTCAAAATTATTATATAAGTAATAGATTATAAATTACTTTGTTTAATTCTTAAACTCTTAATTCAAAGTACCTAATAGATACTTATTTCGTAACAAAATAAAAGAAAAAGAAAATAAAACGATTCCATATTACAATTTCTAATTTAATATTACATTAAGTTAACAAGACTAACGAAGAATTAATTTAAAAGATTTAATGTTTACTTCGTACAGAAGACTTTTACGTCAAGAATTAATAATTTTATAAAATTTCACAGATAGTTTTTGAGCAGAGACAGTGTATTAAGTATTTCTACTCTTAATAAGGATCTCAAAAATCAAGAATTTTGAAATACTAGATTAGTTTTTATCTTTTGTGCTATGAGTCAAAATCATATATTCATTAAATTAAATTATTAAAGGTTACACTTTAACTTTTTTTTCCTTATTCATTATTCGTAATGAATAATAAAGCATGAACTAAAATGTTTGAAATGAATATCTTTTTTCATATTTCGTAATACAGATTGCAATTTTCAATTAGTTAATTTTGTTCAAAAAAAAAAGTCTGGAATATATTTTGTACTTTCACTACCTTTATAATGAACATGCACGCAAACTTATTTAAATTATTATTATTTTTGTAATTGGTTGGCTGATTCACATCTCAACAGTTTTGACAAATTATGTATTAGATTGTATTAAGAAAAGTGTTTTGTAATTTTAATAGTCTTTGTTGAAAAAACTTTTAAATTTAAGTTTTTTTTATACACGAGATACTGAAACAAACTCTCTTGTAGGTGACCAACAATAAAAATGTTTTTGTTCTTTAGGTTTTTCGATAACGTATGATACCTAAAAATTGCTTATATCATGACTATATCAAAATCAATAAAAAATAAATGATTTTGGAAATGAAAAAAGGTAAAGCCTCCTCCATCTCGAATGTTATATTACTTAAGAGCCTCTATATGGAGCTTCATCTGGCCCTGAATTAGAAACAGGAAGTTGTACCGAAAAGTTTTTTCATTCATCACCGCGATCTGGAAAACCCAATAGCAATTGAGGCGGAAATCTAAAATTACTTTATGTGGGGGGCCAGTGATGATGATGATGCCGTGTCCGCGTTACTACGGTTAAAGGGGGTGCAGTAGCTTCTGAAGGTAAAGACCCCTGAGCAGCCGAGGGCAGATGTCTGACTTCTAGCTCATATGAAGATGAAACTCATATTCGCTTGAACAACTCCTTTTTACAGGGGGGCCCATTCACACACCTCACAGATAGAACACAGATGAAGAACAACCATGCCCGAACCGGGATTCGAACCCGGGACGCACAGATCAGGAGGAAGATGCGTTACCCCTATGCAAGGGCGGAGCCAGTTATCTCCTTAAAAGAATTGCAGGCGTTTCTCACATTTTCATTACGTTTTTGAAGAAGCCAAGCGAAATTTTCTGCAGGCAACCTGATCATAACAAACAATTCATTTTTGAATTTCATGTAGGCGTATTAATCTTTGTTAAATAATCGTTACAGATGCGCAACTGGAATATAAAACCACCGCCATTTTCTTCCTGTTCATGGTCCTTAGCAACGCTTATGTTAATACATTAAACCACTGGCAGGTATAGGAAATGTACATTATTATTATTAAACGTTATAAAATGCCACTAGTCAGATCTGGCGATCAGTTGGTTCGACGACATATATAGCTTCTAAAATTTTCAATTAAATACTCTTTATAAATATGTCTTAATGACTTCCTGAGTGAAATATTTTTTTAAATTTTGATAAACATATAAGTCATCTATTTCAGAAATTTTACATTGCTCTCTTCATTATCTATGTATTTTATCAAAATTTTGTCCATATCTTTACAGATTCAATTATATCATAAGAAAGAAAACAATGTTTCAAAAGTATGCACTTCACAAATATTTTGCCATTGCTTGATTCTGAAAATTAAACTTTATTTTTAAGTGTAATGAAATTCCAACAAAATTATTAAAACCGTGTCTTTGACTGTAATCTATTAAGCATGGAAAGATATCTGGAATCTTTGATATTTTTATCGTCGACAATAAAAAGCAGTCATAATTATTTGTAGTAGTGGTGAAAACAATTTGAGATTAGCAATGAACAATGACTGAGATAATGAAACATATTTCAGAAAATACTCTTAAAATGTTTTTACAAAATTAGTTAAAATTTGAAAAAAAATTATATGGCAAAAAATGGGTTTTATTGATGAAATAATTTATTCAATTTTAATGCGGCATAAAAATAATTTTTGTTCTTTAATATTTTTGGAAGTTATCGCGGGAAACCAAAATTTTGTTTAATCTTCAATAATCTGCAAACCTAATTAAAAATTTAAGAAAATCGCCCTGATGTGCAAAATTTTACTTTTTTAAATATATATCTGCATAGTTTGGCCATTCTAGGTCAAATGATTTGGCGTATAAAGCTCCAACATGCACGCATTAATCTTTATTATTAATCGAAATGGAAATAAATAACTGAAGCAAAAAATTATATAATTTATTTATTTGTTGGATCACTATAACAGTTTCAAGTAAAGATCGGCAAAAATCAATTACCGGAAATTCGGACAATGAACATCACCTTTGAACTCATTATATTTGTTAACAGATCGCCTACTGAATCTCCAAGCGAACAATGTGAAAGAGAGGAGATTCATCTAAAGCTGCACCAGGTTCTTCAATCCCGTTATGGCCCCTAATTGCCAAATAAGAGACCTCCTGATTCCGAAACCGCGTCACCCCTCCCGTCCATCCTCAGGTCTATTTCGGCGTCGATAAAAACCTCATCTCTCTCGCGTGCGGGCGGCGGGGATGAGAGCACGTGTCGGGCTCTCACGCCGTTTCCGATTTGTTCTCACTTCTGTCCGATCCCTTTTAGTAATTATCGCAGGTCGGAGGTGTTGAGTCGTCAGGAATGGGGATAAATGGGATGAAGGGCCTTTTTCCAAAACGGCCCTGGAGGAGAGAAAATAAAAGTGGAACGGAGTTGGAATATTGGAACAGTAATCTCTTTCTGGCGGTTAAAAACTAAAGCCGTTTTCTGAGCTGAACAAAGAAAATTGCTGTTTGTGATAGTTCTTGCTTAGGTTATCTATCAGATATCATAAGTTAATTAAATTTTTCAGAAATTATTCATCGTCGGTTCTGCTTTCATTCTTTATTCTTTTATTTTCCTGGTGTTCTAAAAATTTTAATCCTAAAATTACCATGGGATGCATACGTACTCTGAAATAGAATTATATATACATATATCAATAATATTTTAGCGTTTCTATAACTTTTCTATCAGCAAGGTTCTTAAGAACTGTTTATCCAAAATTAGAGAAATGAGTCCTCTAATTCTACCATACATTAAGCTTCACCAAGCTCTTTTATTTGTAATCAAACTTCTCATTATAGGATTCTCAAATGTTTCTAATTTTCATTATTTTCTTTTCATTTTCATTTTTGATTTTATACGGGCGTTTTCGAAAAAATATTTTGCTCCGCCTATGTATTTTATAGTGAACTTTTTAAAAAAAAAATGGAAACATATTAATATTTCTTTTTTTCATGAAAAGGCAAACGTTTGTTCATATTTCTTAAATTTAAAAGCAATAATCTAGTTTCTACTAATAATGCAGGAAAATGTGTGTATGTATGTCTTAGCACTCTGCTGTACAGATCGTTTGATCTGCATTTACTAAATTTGGTAGAAATATACTTTGGAGTATGAAAATGTATCCTTTTAAAAAGGTTCTTTAAAAAAAAAATTTCAGTTTTTTTTTTTTTTTTTGGCGTTTTTTCACGATAGCTAATATAATTATTATATAGAAAATAAATTTGATATATTGAATAGTTATACTTGCTATTCTTTAATTTTTTCTCAGCATATTTCCAACATCTTGTTTAGTGTGCTTGTATACCACATATTAAATGCGACGCAAAGGTGAATTCTGTTGCGCATTTGGAATAAGATCGCGAAGATGGAAAAAAAACTGTTTATCAACTTGTAAATATATGCTAGATAACACAAAATTACGACTTTTATGTAGTTTTGCCAGTTTACTCTAAACTATTAAAAAGGTTCATTTACAGAAAGAACTGAACAGGTGTTAGACAACCAAAATAATACTATCTCAATTTTATCTTAACTTCGAGTTTAAAAATAATCAATCTTAGTACGCATTCCAAGTGAATCAGCTGGTCGCCGAAGGCAGCTAGTTATTTCATATAGCAATATCTGGTCAAGTTCTGTATTTCTTTCCCATCCTCTTGTTGATCTTTAATCTCGTTTTTAGTAACAACTTCTAATATTAATTGTAAAATTTTTGAAAGAGCAACAATAACAATCAATATAGTTAGGTTGTCGAAATAAAACCATACATTATAGAAAAAAATGCATTTAACAGTTATTTATTTCATTGATTTAGTAGCCTTCTTTTGTACTAACCGTTGCAATAATTTTTAAAAGATATCTTGAGTAAAAAATTAGTTTTCGGAAAATAGTTCATTATATTATTAAATTTACTTTTATATGTCATTTTTTTTTTTGAAATTGTAACAAGAAGAGAAAAAAAAATCAAAGGCGGAAAATATTCTTTTATTTCCCTTTCTTATTTACCATTTTCGAAGCTTCACTGTAACAACAGAATGCCAAAAACTTTTTTCGTGCATAAGATAGCCATGATATAAAACTTTTATTCTGGGCGAATGCCGCTTTATGTAAAAACTAAAAATTTAGTTGTTTCAAGAGTTGGTAAGCATCGAGGCTGACTATCCGATTTAAATATGAAATTTCTCCAAAAATAACACCGAATTCCTATGGAAGCATACCAACTGGCCCTCTTTTTCCCTAGATATCTCTACAAGATGAATTATTTAGTTGCATCGATATCAAAATATTCTGTTTAGCTTTCGAGATTCTTTGGAAACATAATCATTAAAGTATAACAAATCGACTCCCAGGGATTTTGGATTCGGCCCAAGCATCCCGCTGCAGGGACGATAAATGGTGGCTATTTTGGCTGAATAGGCGTTCTTTACGCATCTTCATAACATGCGTGTGAATCTTCTCCTTCCCGCTAAACTAATGATAGTTACTTTATTTGCTTTCTTGTTTAACCATTTTTCGCTAAACAAAGTCATTTCCTGCAACTAGAGTTGTTAGATACTATAGATGTATTCGTTTATGTTTATAAACAAAACAAAATTTTTGCTGCATATATTTTTTTAAGGACAGAAAGGGATAATGCTTTAGATAACTCTTGCTTTAGATGCAAACAGTTTATTTAATAGTGAGTTATAGGATTTGTTTCTTTCTTCGAAGTATTAACGAAACCATATTTTTTGTCTATTGGGTTTTGTTAAAAAAAAAATGCATTAAAAATGTTGGTGAATCAATTCTAGGAAAGCTTTACAATCCTATTTAAATTGTGTGAAAGAAAAGCTCATGGTATAAACTGCCAATCTTGTTTGATAAGATTTCTTTAGATTATTCGAAGCCTAAAATGATTAAACCAATAAATAGCAATTAATGCATAAAAATTAATTAATTTGTATTAATGTTTGCTTTATTTCTTTTTAAAAAAAACCGCATGACAAAATTTTCTGATTTGGTTCAAAAATAATCCATATATTAAAAATAATTAGCAAAGCCGAAGAATCAATTTCCCAGCCACAAACATTTGTCCGATTTCGCTCATTTTTATTTCAAATTAAATAAAGCATCAATAATTGTCGGTCCTTTTCCATTTTCTATTTTCGAGATACATCGAGATATAAAACCTTGACGCAACCCTCAGACTCAACAACTTTACCGATTTCATGTCATCAAATGCTTTAGAATAATATTATAAATAAACTTTTATAGACATGAAAATTCCCAAATGTTTTTCTTCTCGAACTGAACTTTTTTCGAATCTTTGTCCTGGCAGTATGAATAAACTTTAGTAAATACCAAAAAATCCGTGCAAAAATTAAGAATCTGTAGTTTTGAAGATGTATCCTATTTTTCAACAAACCAGGCTTTCTCTTTTTTTTAAAGACAGCAATAACGTTTAGAAAATAGAATTCAGTTTTGAGTAAATGTGAATTTTTTAATTGCCACATTCGTAAATTTTATTTTAACTCAAAGGAAATAATTGAAGTGCTGGTTTATTTTTGGAGTTTTAAATTTTTATCTAAAAGGCAACAGCAAATTCAAATTCATGCAAAACCTGATTCTCTGCTATTATTGATATGAAGAATCGTAATAGCCATATTCGGTATAATAATATTGAATTAATGAAAATAAAGACCGAATTTAATTATTTTTTTGTATTGAAACAGCAATAAAAACATCGATATCAATCAAAGAAACATTTTCCTTTTTCAGATTTTTTTTTGTAATTTAAAATGAAAATAAAAGTAATCAACTAATTATTCGTGGCTGAATTAAGTATCTTTCTCTTAAGAGCACAACACATTCTAAGTTACAATTTAGATGATAGTTTAACCTTTGAAAGAGTCATCTTTTTTATTTAGGTTGTGAGATAAAAAGAATGTGATTTGTTAATTATTTTGAATAATTAATATTCTATTATTAAAAAAGAGACTTCGTTTAAATTTAAGATAAGAAACTGAGATATCTCAATTTTATTATTCGTCGAATAAATGATGAAAATTTATTTCAATCTACTATTTTTAGTTTTAAATGTTGACGCATTATTAATTCAAAATAATAATAATTAAGTTGTAATTAATATGCTTATTAAAACTACATTATGTAGTCAGATTGTATTTTAATACTTTTGTGGTTTCTGAAGTTATTAATATATAAGTGGTTCCGATCAGTAGTGATCAAAAACTCTTGCATGGGTATTCAAAAATGGATGATTTGGGTGGTAAGTGTGTTTCTTAATGTCTTAGACAGAATTAAATAGGTTCTTTTAGAGCTTTCCATTGATGGGATTAAAATAACACTCTGATAAATGCAAATAATTCAAAATAACATGACATTTATCAAAGTATAAAAAGATTTTAACGTAAAATTATGCTACTAATTTAAAGCTTAAAATGCGATAGTTGAAATTTATTGTTCGGTATTGAACATACATTATTATTATTATTTCGTGT
Organism: Argiope aurantia; assembly: GCA_026543865.1. Lineage (NCBI taxonomy): Eukaryota > Metazoa > Arthropoda > Arachnida > Araneae > Araneidae > Argiope > Argiope aurantia. Next base: position 26,266 of record JAPMOR010010549.1, on the reverse strand, counting down.
ACTTTTAATTCATGAATTGATTTTTAATTATTATCTTTATATATATATATATATAATCATGAAGGCTTAGACGAAAATCTAGTTATGAAAAGCAGTTCTGACTTACGTTTGTATTCCACTCCAATTTATATATCAGATGAATTCCAAACTAATATTTGTGGTTTTATCTTTATAAACTTATTAAGCATTATTAAGAATGTCCGACTTAAAACACACTCTCAAAAAACTTTTAAAAATTTAAAAAATTGGAATTTTTTTTAAATATTTAAAGGAGGGTTTATTATTTAATTCCCTTCATAAATAAAATTATTTTATTATAATTAAAACTTGGTATTAATTTCTTCTCTGAATGCAGGGAAATATTACACATAGCACCAAAAATGCGTGTGGATGATATTTTTCTAATGGATTATCTGATAAGAAACGTTGGATTATATTCTAAGTAATAATTGATAATAATTCATGAGTATAAAAAAGTTTAAAATTTAACATTAAATATGCTGAAATATCAAATTCTAGAGACAAAGATAACCACGCTATTTTCCACAGAATAAAAATATTTAAGCAAGTAAGAAAAACCGTTAACTAATAGAATTAAATGCATAAAAATCTCTTTACCAAAAAAGGAAGAAGAGAAACCAAAAAAAGAAAGGAAAGTGTTAAATCCTTTCCTACCCGTTAACTACTTAAAAACAATTTAGGGAATTCTTCCCCAAATAATTTTTCCGTGGCACCCAAAGAAAGGAAGGGACAGTCGGCCGTTCCGTGCGTGGCGTGCGCGAAGTTGATACAATCGTGCGGAAGAGCCGCCCACTCTCAATCCGCTTTTAACCACCCAATTACGCATCGGATCTCCTTTTGCCTCCCTCTCCTTTAAGTGCTTTACACGCTTCTCGGCCACGCCCGTTGGCCTCAAATGCCGCTCGCTTTCGGCCAGCAGAAGAAAAAAAAATTCCTCTCTTTCTTCAGTTCTTCCTTTTACGACAGGCACGAATAAAGCACGGAAAGGGTAGCCTTTTCGGTTTTGTTATCATTCTTTCTTGGCGACATTTAGATAGAAAAAAAAATTGTAACTTGAAAATTTACAATTTTATTTTGTAGTCATATGTTCTGACAACAAGATAAGACTTTACTAATTATAATGATAAAACTTTTACTAATAATAATGATAAAACTTTTTAATTACTAAAACTACTTCGCAGTTTTAGTAATGAAAAAATTAATAATATAAAATTTTACTTTATTTTAAAATTTTGGCGAGGAAAGTAATCCTTATGATTGAACTAATCTCGACTTATATGGACTTTATCAATAGATTGTCGTTTCTTTTTTTCGGAAATTAATAAATAAAATATACAATAATCAATCTCTTTTATTAATTGTGTTGTGCATGAGTGCAGGTGGACGCCCTGCAAAACTTATTATTTTGCGCTGAGCTATTAACTTTAATACAGATATACATTGGAGTATCGGAATATGCAACCTCAGAGCAATCGTTTTGAAATTTTAATTAATTAAATATTAATAATTTTTGAAGTCTCTTTTTAATAATAAAATTTAGTTGCCGAATGAATTTTTCTTGACTATTAGTCAGTTAAAAAAAATTATGCATTATTTCCAACATAAGATTTTATTGTTGTAATGAATTCCAAATTTTCAGTGTTTCGTCAAATTCAAAAATTGCGCCATTTTCTTCCACTTTTCAAAGTTAAGGAAGAATGATCCTGCTTATTATATACGAACTTCACATGTTGAATCAGAAATTAAAATTATATTACCGTCAGAGACAGTTTGTAATTTGAAATAGTTTATCCAGACACTTAATTTCTTCATGGCATTATAGTGCCATGGTTGATTCCAATAAAGAAGGTTCATGTACACAATAAACAGAACAGGTGTATGGAATTAAAATAGATGTTTGGTTGTCTGTTATAATTTTATGCAGAAAAAGTACTTTGTTGAAGGAATCATGAGCATCAAGTTATACACAAAGGAGTATATTGAAGTTAAACGCAACCAAAAGCAGCAAGTAACCATCGACCCATTTAATATAAAAATTTACAGAAGAAAAAAAAAAGCGCTTGTCTGTTAAAATTTGAAAAACGATTTTTCAGATTTTGTGAAGATATATGCAATTGAATGTGCCAGGTCTAATCTTGAAATGATGTATTTTTTCTAATCAATATTAAATAGAAGTTTTGATGGGCTACGTGCGATTGTTTCTTGAATTTGGTTTTATTAGGATTTTATTCTAGTTGGTTATTGGGATCATTTGATCCTGCATTCTTTTGTAATTTTTCTTATAATTTTTATAAAGTTTTTGATTTTAGTAAAAAATTCCAACCCCATTTATAAATGCAGTTTGATTATAAAAATTTTGTAACTCCATCGGCTTATTATAAATCCAGTTTTTTTTAAAGAGACGCCTCGTAACATGAGTTGTGTCACAAAGTACCTTAATCCGCCACTATATGGAACACGAATTTTTTATCATGTTATTTGGACTCTCAACTGGATTTTTGAATAGACAATTCTTCAGTAACTCTGAAGTGGGTAACCCCCAAAATCTACAGGGTGTTGCCGAATTCGACCGACAAATTCAGAGGGGTGATAGTAGGCATCAAGAGGATAAAGAATCACCATACAACATGGGATCCCAAACGTCGTTTAGGGGGTAAAAATAGAAAAAATATAAGGAGTCGGCGAACTTTTGGAAACTGTAAAAAATAAATAAAAAAAATAACAAATGGTGTTCCAACTATGATTTTTTTTAAGTGAAAGTACATTCTAAAAGTCAATTTTTCATGTAAGTAACATGTTGATTTGATGAACCAGGCTGTCGTAAATTATTAAAAACGAAAAAGTAGTTTTGAACCCTTATCTGCAAAAAAAAAAAAAAAAAAAAAAAAAAAAAAA
>JAPMOR010010549.1:12375-23250 GCA_026543865.1 Argiope aurantia | reverse complement strand
AAAAAAAAAAAAAAAAAAAAAAAAAAAAAAAAAAAATTAAAACTTTTAAGAAAAATAAAAGCTTTAAAATATAAGGAATTTTATACTCCTTAATTTGATATAAGTCTGTAGTGTGAAAATTGAGGAGATTTTAAGATATTCAAGAAAAACTAAAATGTTTGCCGGTAAACATCGCTATAACAACGGCAGAAATGTTTACAGAAGGTATTGCAAAATTCTATCAAAAAAATTTTAAGAGTAATAGTAGGCATCAAGGCGATAAGAATTTTCAAAGAAATACAAAGTCGCAAACGACGGTGAAAATTTATTTGCTGGAATACAGATACAGCATACATTTGCAGCACAAACATTTTAACATAAGAAAGGAGACGATGAGAAACTTTTATAAAAACTGCTCAATGTTGCGGCCACGAAGGTCATTACAGAACCGACACCGATGTTTCAAGAACCGCCGGACGCGTTCAAACATCCAGGTGTGCTTGCGATTTCTCCAGCAGCGACGACGATCCGTGCTACGAGATCTTTCAATGCATCCAAATGTGTCTGATAAACAAGAGATTTCATATGGCCCCAGAAGAAGAAATCCAAGGGATTGCGGTCCGGGGAACTTGGAGACCAATCAACAGGTCCGCCACGTTCTAACAATGTCCCAGGATATGTATCATCTAGGTAGTTACGCACAGAATTTAAAAAAAATGCGCTGGTGCACCAACATGCATTAACCACGTGTTCTGACGTGCAATGGCCGGTATTTCCTGCAGTAAATCCGGAAGGACATGCTTGAAGAAAACAAGATACTTTGCGCCACTGAGGCGTTCGGGCCCTGCACTTGCAACCGTCTATTAATGTTTGCAAAGGTGCTGTGGTGTGGACAACGCCTACTTGGATATTGCTATTGGTATATTCTTTGTGCTAGCCGTCCATTACCATCCACTCGTTCGTAAATTAAATGCATATCCGCACATTCATCATTCGTGAAATCTGACATGTTGTTTGCGAATGAAACTTATCGACAATCAATTTTGCACTGCTCTTTAATGAATACAAGCTGTTTTTATATTCCTTGAACCATCAATTCTGCAATGCTCGCTGATTTTATATTCCTCGAACGCATGGAAAATTTAGATACGAGAAAGCTTCTTCTTCTCGACTACCTTGTTCCAAATCCTTGCATTCTTAGGGCCATTCTCTTCGCCAGGCTAATTGTCTCTTCGATGTCTGTTTCTGCGATTTTCACAGAATAAACGTCTCCTGCGACCCTATGTTTTATGATAATTTTTCATCTTTTTGATGCCTACTATCACTTCTCTAAATTTACCTTTCGAATTTGGCAATACCCTCTGTAAACATCGGTACCGATGTTGCAGCGATGTTTCCTGGCAAACATTTTAGTTTTTCTTGAATATCTTATAACCTCCACAGTTTTCACAGTACAGACTTATATCAAATTAAAGAGTACAAAATTCCTTATATTTTCAAGCTTTTATTTTTTCTTAAAGTTTTAATATTTTTGCAGATAAGAGTTCTAAACTACTTTTTTGTTTTCAATAATTTACAACCCCCTGGTTCATCAAATCGGAATGTTATTTACATGAAAAATAGCCTTTAAAAATGTGTTTCACTTAAAAAAAAATCATAGTTGAAACATCTTTTGTTATTTTTTTATTAATTTTTTACAGTTTCCAAAAGCTTGCCGAATCTTTATATTTTTGCGATTTTTACCCCCTAAACGTCGTTTGGGACCCCATGTTGTATGGTTATTCTTTATCCTCTTGATGCCTCCTATCATCCTACTGAATTTGTCGGTCGAATTCGGCAACACCCTGTATATCAATGCAAGAAATTATCTTTATAAAGATAAGTTTGCTAAAACAATTCCACCTTTAAAAAAATGCAAAATATGTCTGCAATTGATGACCATCACATTTTTTTTTCTCTGCTGATTGATTAATTTCTTACTGATTTTATATTAAGTTTTTCACTCTTCTAATAATCATAAAAATTCAAATAAGACATTTTTAGAAAAATAAGAATGTAGAAAATTTAAAAATACAAAATTCTCAAATTATCATTTTATTGAAAAGAATTTTAGGTTTTGACACACTATCGGATATCAGTAGCTGTGGAAGAGAAAGAAAACTCAAAGTTTTACAATTAACATGATTAACATGGAAATTAATTTGTAAAATTACAGTTAAGAACAAGAACAATTCAAAATCAAGAATTCTATGTAAAAATCTAATTTCCAAAAAGAAAAAAAAATGTTCAAAAGTCGAGTGAACAATCTCTGGATTTTAAAGATTTTATTTATGTGCTTAATTCATCTTTTTTATCTTTTCCTTAATCGCTTTTAAATAGACATGGAGGTTAAATGTTTTTTTCCAAAATAAAAAATAATCCTGACTTAATAATTATGTTGTGCAGCGAAATAAAACCATTAAATTTTGCTAATTATTTATCTGATGATCAAAATTTATGCAAGGCATTAATTTCAGAATGAATATTTTTTTTAAACATTCATCATTTTTTCAAGCTGGTCGGATTACTATAAGATGTATCAAATTTAATCTTAACAAATTAACAATGAATCTTTTTGATACAATTATAACGCAAAATTATATACATACAAGCAAAAATTGCGTCCTGCATCTTTTTATCAGTACAAAAAAAAAAAAAGGAACAAAAACTTTACTTTCAAACTGATTAAATTTTGTGTTGATAAAATTTTTAATAACAAAGCTTATTTGATGTTTTGCTTATTTCCTTCTAACTAATTTTTAAGCACTTGCTAATCTTTTAACTTCCCTACTATTTTTTCTATTTTGTAAATTAATTATATTCTCAAATATTTAAAAGAGTCTCTAAAAAATGACTACTAGAACCGGCAAACATAATTTTACATTTTCTCGATTATTTATGCTTAATAATAATTAACTATAATTATGATATTTTTTAACCTTATTTGCAAATGCTGGTTCAACTTATGATCTTGTTATTGATTTTGAAATTGTTTTATTTATTGCAGGTAATGAAAGCATATTTCAAAGAAGAGGCCAAAGAAGACTCAACCACAATGGGCTTCCATACTTTAATTCTTAAGAAGTGAAAATGTACCGATGCGCTAATTAAAACTTCTTTTTTTTTTAAGTTGACATCTTAAAAATCCTGCAAATTCAATTTGCATAGGATTATTTTTAGTACAGGTTAATCCAATTCTTCTAAGTAAATAAATAAATTAACATACAATATATATATATTTTTTTACTTTTATATTTTATGATAATCTTGTAAACACGAAATTTCTTTAATAGAAACCTCATATTATAAAATGTTTCCTTTTATTTACTTACCGTTATTAATCAAATGTAATTACCCCTAGTTATTATGAATTTTATCCATCAATTATTAATAACTAATCGTTTTAACTAACATGGTCTTATTTCAAATAATCACCCGCATACAAACACTATAGCGTATTCATAATCACAAATTCTTATCTCAATTTCAGCTTACAAGTCTTATTCGTTTAAATATTCCCAAATTAGTTATAAACGAGACGCTGTAAGTAGAAAATAAAAAACTAGCTTAAAATTAGACTCGGTTATGCCCTCAAGAGAAACAAATCACAATTTTGTGATACCGGATACCCAATTGCAAAATGAAATTAAGAGAATGTAAATGGATTTTTAAAACTGAATCATCAATAGTCGCTTATGTAATACTATTTAGAATACAAAAATTAATTTTTCAAAAATTTATTTATGGATTTTTTTCTATAAAGTTTTACGAAGACAACTTCATATAGAAATCATTAATTTGGAGATGGTTTGCCTCTGGATTACTGAGTCCGAATCTCATCAATTTAAAATTAAGTTACAAAAATCAATTTCCACATTTTTTGAATAGGAAGAAAGATAAACAAATTGTGATTATAAAAGAGCTTTTCAGATGAAAATATTTATCATGTGTTTAAAAGTCACTAACGAAAGAAAACAGTGCAAATATGATGACATAGAAAAGTGAAAAAATTTCTACTAATAATAGAATGTATGTGCTGGTTCTTGGCTGGCCACCCCTTTGCCCAATAGCTACAAAAAATATGAAATATATTATAAATATATTATGCATTTTTGAATGAATTAAAAAAGATTTTAATAAAAAAATCAAATTTTTAAATAATATTCCGCGATAACTTCCAAAAATATTGTATCACAAAAAATAATTTTTATATCATCTGAAAGTTTAAAAAATTTTCTTTTCAATAATATCAATTGTTTGTCAGGAATTTTATTCCTATCATTTAAAAAATTAGTATGCTATATTTCATTGTTGAAGTGAATGACAACAACTATGACTGACTTTACAATGAATGAATGACTTCAACATCGATAACTTTTTCTTGCCTATCTGTGAAGACGATATGTTTACATATAGGCAGACTTAATTCCTAACACATACTCGCATATTCTCTAATATTTATGTTGTCCTTCACTCTCTGAGAAAAATTATGCTCTTTAGGTAAGGCAAAGAACATCTTGCAGGTCATTGGCGTTCAGTAGTTACGGAATATAAACTTTTGGTGTGAATTTAATATTTTTATTGAATCTATCGTGTGATTTTTAGTGATTAATCCTCGGCATACCTGACTTTGTGTTTTAGACGTGTTTTTCCCGACCGATTGAAACCAAAATTTGATACATAAAATTATGTACCAAATTTGGTATATTTAATATATTGTATTTTTGAATTATTGCGTTTACATGCTTCTGAAAATACAGACCAACAACTCTTTGGTCAACTCTTCGTTGTATTTGGCACAAAATTTGAAAGGTGATTATACTATAGATATTAAATCTGTGCATTGAGTTTTATTCATCTAACTTCTCTTCATTTTGTAGTTATCATATTAACTTATTTTTGAGCAGTCGGACGGACGAACTTTTCTGCATGGATTTTGCTCAAAATTTGACAGAAGACTATATGCCATATAAATTTGATGTAAAGACTATATGCCATATTTCGCTCGTCTCACTCAAAGTTGTTTTGAGTTAGATGGATACAAAAATAAGTAAATTAATAAATAAATAAAATAATATAAAGATAGCCTTAGTACCTCATGGTACTTTCACTTTATCAGGATGGAAGAGTTATTCCTGGATTGCATGAGGGTTTTCTACTGTCCTGAATTCGACATCTGTTGGAGTTAGCTTGAGTTAAAAACAAGCTTCGTCACTTCACAAAATGTTCCAATACCAAGTAACGACAATCACAATTCTAGCAAGAAACTGAAGTGCAAAAGTTTAGCGACAGAAAATTTACAGTCTCCGTCCTGTAATAAATGCAGAGGCTAGATTTTAAACGGACAAATATATAAAATTCGCCGTAAAATTTTTCATAAAGTTGAATGCGGCATACACTACAAATATTGCACTCACAACTGTTTCTCGTGCATTGTATGCAGCATGCAATACAGGAGAAAAACTGGCACACTCACATTATCAAACGGCGATTAATTGCTGGTTTCAACGAGCGCGGTAAACATTTTTTCGATGCTAGAAAATGGGATTTGTTTTCTTCCTTTACCTGGAAGAATGCCAAGTTGTCCAGTTTATGCAAATTCCTGTATCATCTTGCATAGGGTACATGGAGACAATGGATCTCTTCATATCCACTTCATACAACGAAATTATTTTATTTCATACAACATAATTCTGCTGGTTTTATATGAACAATTTTATCTTTTAACGTTGGCATGGAATAATAAATAACTAATACTCGTTTAGAATTCCCCATTTTCTTTTATCAAAAGAATAATGCTAAAAGGCATGCGCTGTATAGCAACTAAAGTTTCACATTTTCAATATATGCAAATAAATATTATTTGGGCTATAGCGCCATCTATTGGGCAATTTTGATTTTGATACTATTTTTTAATTTAATAAATGTCAAGCGCATTATTTGAGTTATTTGTAGTTCAAATTTTATCTCATTTGGATCAACAGAAGGCCTTTTAGAGTCTTCTGTAATGGAAGATTTATCCCTTGCCAACCCTGTAAATTGGGGAGATTGTTATACCTTTGACCATTTTTCAATATTAATTTTTTATTGGCTTCATATGCAAATTCACAATTCTATTTCGGATTCTGATCTTAATTCCGCTTAGTTTTGTATTCATTTCATATTTCAAAAAAAAACAAAATTTTCAATTTTAACATTTTTAATTTTTTAATAAATTTACACAATAGTCAAAAGTGCACATAGTCTGGTATCTTTCACTGGGAAATGTTATACCTTCGACTTGCGATTATAATTAAAGCAAGTATAAATTAGAAAATGAGTTTAATTGATATAAAATGATAAAATAGCTATTTCTGATTAAATTTCAAATTGTACGTAAAAGCAAGTTATTTACAAAAAGTGATTAAATAAGTAATTTTTTAAAGGTTGATTTAAAATATATATGTATATAAATATATATATAATATCTATTTTTGACTGAATTTTGCATTTTTGTACCTAAATACAAGCTATTTATAAGAGTTCGTCTTCTTTAACCCTTTTGCCGTCGTCTCCTGTCCGCGAAAATTTCTTCCCAGTGATCCTCTGTTTTTCGCCGCATGTATTGTTGTTTTCTCTGTGCAGATTAGTATATATCTCTGTATACTAATTATATTATATTAGTATATATTATTAGCATATATACTCTGTATACTATAATATATTAATACAGATTAGAACAAATAAAAATAAAAATTCAAATAAGTAAACATTAACAAACCGTTTTAAATGTTTAAAAGTTTTAAAATGTAGAAGAACGCTTGAAGCGCGTTACGGCCGTCCTGCAGAAGTTTCACTTGAATGCGCTAGACGCTTTACGGACGACGTTTTTTAAAAATATTATTATTATATTACGCTATATCAATCATAATAATGATTATAAAAATATAGTCATTATTATTGACAAAATCTTTACAGAACTTAATAATTTGAAGGAAAAAAAAGTTATTATTTTTTTCAGAATTTATATTTTAAACCTTTTTTGTTGTTATTGTTGTTGTTCCTAAAGCAGTCTTGGGTTCCTTTCTATGTCTCATTATTAATTTTGGAGCCAGCCTCTGATTTTAAAACCTGTAAAGCTAGTGTTTCAAGACTGTCAGTGATTAAGCTTACACTTAAATTTGGTTTTTGTTTTCTTTTTCCTCTTCCCCGAATCTTAGGGAAAGGCCTCATATTTTTAGGGAATACTTCTGAAGAGGTCAATGATGTATTAAGATTGGCCAGAGTTTGTCAGAACTTGTATTGGCGAATCTGGAATCGCTGAATTGTACACGAGATATGGATAAATTTTCAACATATCAATTGAAAGTGAAGGCAAAAATTCGTTGTTAGTAAAAATATGGTTTTCCAAGAGGAAAAAAGCTTATAACCTATAACATTGAACTCTGTTATAATATTATTTGAAGTCATATTTTGTAACTTAATTTAACCACGTCATATATAGTAATAAGTTTATACGTCCATTAATTGAAATTAACATCCTTTTTTTTTCCATTGCCTGGTTGTAATAAATTTTTAATGGGCGAAATACATCTTTGCATTTTATACATTCGATAATTTTTGTAAGGATAAAATATTTGGATAACTGCACCATTTTTTTTAGTCATCTCAATTATAAGAATAATCACGTGGTTGTCAAGAGTAACAGAGCAGACTTTCAGATTTGATTAGTTATGGTCTATAAAGTGTCTAAATAACTGAAGATTAGTAATCTTGCGTAGTAAATTAAAGATCGAGCAGTAGTTTAAAAACCTCTATAACTCATTTTCGGTTTGAAATAGAAAAATCAGAATTTTCATTTCTTAATCATATCATTTCATAATTGCATGAAAAGGGATTGTTAGGTAAAATGTTTGTTTTTGAATACTTACTTTTAAGTAGTGAAAAAAGATAAATATTTTTATTCTTCAAAGTAAGCATTTCTTTTAAATTAGCAACAAGTTAAATTAAGTAAATAATAGTTAATCTTTATACTAAATAAAAAAAAATCCTTTCAAATTTTGCTCTTTTGAAGAAGTGTTAGTGCACACTTGATCAAAGCTAGAGCCTTCTTTCCCACATACATAGATAGTATACGGACTTTTATTTATGCTGATATTGGAATCTGATGACTTTATATTCTTGATGACTAAATCAAAAGAAAGAAAGCAGAAGGAGATTTACTTGATGGGACGTCCGGTCCCGGCTGAAGCAGAGGCGCTATTTGTTTGTAAACTTTTATAATGTTTAGCTGTGAGGTTCACGCTTTTTTGGTATAATATTACGAAATTATCTACTCATTTAAACTTCAAAAGTAAGCACATCCTTCATTATAGATTAAACTAACTGGATGATATTTCTTTGTCGAATATCTTTAAAAACTTAGCAAATGAGGATATATTTTAATTAAATGCTCTAATATATGCACTTTCACTATCTTAGCCAGATTTTTGTCCCAACTTTTCCCTTCGAAAAACTTTTAAACACCAGTTTACTCTTGAGCCTCTCATTGCCTCAATCATTTCATCTTGGCGGCGGTTGAAATCATTCGTACTTCGCCAAATTCGCCTCTTCGTTGGCGACGACAGCTTTTCGCTCGCCTCGGTAATAGATGCTGGGTCAGAGGTGATCGACGAGTTTCGATTCGCTCTCATCTCGAGACTACCACCTGCTCTTGTTCCCACCGCCTCTTCTGCTTCTGCGCTAATTATCCGTCGACCCCCCCCTTCTCCCGAAGAGGGGGGAAAGCGAAGTGAAAGGGGGAACCCCCTCTTTCGTTGTGAAATGGGGGGAGGGGCACTATCCCGATAGGGTGATGTATCGCAGCCCCAAACCGTCCATATAGCGCAGTTTCGAAGGCGTGTATTTGTGTTGAATGTGTGTATGTGGCGGTTGTAAAGGTGTCTCTATATAAATGTATACAGTGCTTTAGTGCTTTTGCCTCTGCGGGAGAGCAAATCGAATCTGATCTCGCAAGATGATTTCTGTTGAGATTTGCCTCCCTGAATTCCGCTTTTTCCCTGCTCATTTTTATTCATGGTGTTTGTTTAAATGGCAGAGGGAGTTTATTTTTTATTTGGAAATTAAAGGAATTTTCCCCCCTAAAAAGGGATTTTTTTTTCTTTCAGAAAATAGATGCTTTCTTTCTTCCTTTCTTCTGATTTTTTAATGTATGGCAGAATTAAACACAGATGCTGATATGAGTCATTAAGTATTTAAGAATAATGAATTAGATGAAAATGATTAAAATGACTTTTCAATTAGAATCTGAACGTTAAAATGTTTCTTTTATTTCGTCTTATCTAAACTTTAAATCCTTTCAAATGATTCAAATTATTTCAAATAGTGTCATTTTAGATATCTATCTGAAGAATATTTTGTCCGCAGAATTAAATGTGATATACATGTGCAAATTATAATGACAGAACTTTTAGTTCAAATTAAATAATTATATTTTTGCAGAAACGTCGCTAATTATTAATATCCCTAAAATACTATACGCAATTAAAAATTTTAATCCGATTTAAAACTGCAATACTTTTCTAAGTAAAATAATTTAATTGAGTTAAATTTAACCAAAATTCTCAATATAAGTAAACGAAATTATTATTATTATTGTATTTCGATCAATATGCTATAAATGTAAATATTAATGTAAAAATTACTCTGAAATCTATAGTAACCTATTTCACACACACACACACACACACACACACACACACACACACACACACACACACACACACACACTTCCTTTTTTAAGAATACATATAAAATTATCCTTTAAATATTCACACTAGAAGTGTTTATATAGGTGTTTGTCGACACTCGACAGGGGGAGATAATTAGATGAGTTCCCAAATTCGACATAGATATTCTTTAAAAAAGTAAAAATGTGAATTTCGAAGCGACTTTCTTGAAATTTCAATTAATTAAAAATAAAGAGAAATTTTGAAATTTTTACGATCTTTGCAAACATTTCATTTCTATACCAATTTAAAAATTATTTTAATTAATTAGATGATACCAATTTATTGCCGTGAAATTTTTTCCTGAATTTTTAAGATTTTTACATTCTTGAATAAACAAGCATACAAAGACAGTATTAAAATCGAAAGAAAAAAAAATTAACTCCAGATTTTGAGAAATCTTTTAAGTTTCAGATTTCCTGGAATCTGACAAACACATTTTTGGAATTATATCTATCTGTCTGTTTGTTTGTCTGATCACGATAACTCAAAAACGCTTTGAGCTCTACGAATAAAATTTGGTATATGACCTTTACGCCAAATGTATAGATTTCTGTTAAATCTTGAACGAAACCCATTCAGAAAAAGTTTGCCTGCCTGATTGTCCAGATACAAACGAACTCAATAACTACAAAACATAACCAGCAAAATTTCTTCAATTACTTTCTAATACAGATTTTATCCTCTTTCTTCAGCATTAAATTATGGACCTTGAATAAAGCAGCGAATTCCTTACATGAGATTGGATAAGAAGAGATGTAGAACAAACCTGCATATCTATAGCAATAGTTTATCTGGAAGACGAAGAGGATATGAATGCTCCACATACCAAACTTATCACCAGTTATCAGAACAAAACATAAGTGCATTTGTCTCATTTTTTGAAGGAAATATCATGAAGAGGCGAAAAAGTAATGTTATGTTCTAGATGTCATCTATATTTACTTTATCACTGACGACGACTTGAGGTGAAAAAATTATATTAAACTCCGGGAGAGGGATCTTAACCTTGAAATATAGCTGTATACACAATAATTTCTACGTACACTGGTGTGCAAAACTTAAGCAACAGGTATGTTTTTTGCCATAA
>JAPMOR010010549.1:0-11975 GCA_026543865.1 Argiope aurantia | reverse complement strand
TATGGCAAAAAACATACCTGTTGCTTAAGTTTTGCACACCAGTGTATATTAAGATTAATTAACTTTGATGTAGTTTTATTTCTATATTAGCCGCTTTTGGCGACCAGCCGGTTAGCCCATCTTAATGTTCGGTAAAATTTTAATAATTAAATATTTTATGTAACTCCTACTTTAATAGCTTCTTCATCAAAATATTTTAAATCTTCAAATTTTGATAGTCATACAATTCACTCATAATATTAACGTAACGTAACCATAACGTAATATGTATCTCTAATTTTCTGTTAGCTCCCGTAGAATTTATGATTTAAGTTAAAATGGAAATGATTAATCTGCAATTAATATAAGAACATTTTTTTTACTAAAACGAAGCATTTTTTTTAAATATGAGTACTGAATATAGAGTCGCTGAGTATTTAAACGTTATGGGCACTTAAGAATGTCTTTCTTAATTTATATAATATCTCAAGAATTTTTCAACAAAATTTTCTCAGATTCATCATGCACAAATCGATTAATTAACAATATTTAGTTTTAAATGCATCAAACAATAAAAAAATAAACAGAATTGTTTGAAATAATCGGTCGAAAACATATTAAGCCTTCAAAACCAAGTCCGTATCCGTTGAAAATAGCGTTGTCAACTATCAGAACACAATGCGCATGCGTGAATTTTCATTGCTAGTTACGGTAACGCAAATGCGTGAATTTTTTACGCCAGTTGGGGTAACGCTACGCAGATTAGTAATTTTTAATTTCCTTTATTCTGTTATTTTAATTCAAAAGTGCTTTAGATTGAATCTGAAAGATCGATTCATTAACAATGTTTAATTTTAAAGGCACCAAACACTAAGAAAATAAACAGAATCCTTTGAAAAAATCGGCCGAAAAGATGTTAAGCCTAACCTCTTTAGCGTGATTTAAAAAAAACTGAAGCCTTACTCAATTGGCGGTGGGAAAATGAAAAGAGTTTTTGGCGTGAAAGTTAGTTTTAAATTAATAATTGAAATTCTAATTAAAAAATCAAAAAAAGGGACCCCAGGTGCACAATCTCGACCTTCAAAGTATGCATGTGCCAAATTTGGTAGCTGTAGGTCGAATGGTCTGGCCTGTAGAGCGCCAACACACACACTGAGCTTTATTATAAGTATAGATATTAGAAGTTTAAAAATTAAATGGCATTAATACTACTTAGAATTCTAAAAATTCATTAAAAAGCAAAACACATTATGAATGTAATAAAAATTGCAATTTGTTCCGAGAATTCATATTAATGTTTCATGCTTTTACAATTTTTACACTGACTTTTATAATCTTTATAAAAAAAAAGATTTTGTACAATATAATATACTCATATAAGTGTGCTTTTTTTTTAAAAAAAAAAAAGAAATCTTTAAAAAAATTTTATTTTTATTTTTTTAACCAAGAGTTTAAAAAAGATTTCAATAATAATTTTCATCTGAGAAATGATGAAAGAGTCGAAATGAAGTTCGCTAATACAGGCTATAAGGACATCTTTTCTACCCTGATAAACATTTAGATCTGAATAATAGCCTAGTTTGCGATTCAGAACATCGTCCTTTCTCTTTCATATTATGCCCTTCCCTGATGAGAGAAGATGCAACAGTTCGACCCCAAAGCACAGTAGCCGAAATCTAGATTCTCTGACCGAATCTCTCCTTCTACCTGCGAATTCGCTCTAACGAATACTACACGACTTCCTCAGTCCTCATCATGACCTCGTGTGCCTTCAAAACAGCTCCGCATGACCTCTACGGTTCCCAAACCGACCTACATATGCTCACTGGGTCAGTGTTTGTTTATGTACTCAGTCACCCCAACCTAGGTCAAGGGTGCGCGATATTCGCCCATTTTTAGTGTTCCGCACTGTTACCTTTCTCGGATACGAAGTGTACGAAGAGAAAGTATTGTAATCGCCAAAAAAACTTCGAATTGAGATTTTGACACATTTCCTCGATTCAGGCCTCCCTGTGTCGGAAAAATACATTTTTTGAATTATATCTGTCTATCTGTAAGCACGCTTATTCAAAACCGTGCTGGATTAAAAAAAATGAAATTTTATATTTGACCTACAATTATTAGGTCAACTCTCGAAAGAAATCCATTAACAGGAAGTCTGTCTGGTTAATAGAACTGTAAAACTTGAAGAGTTAGACAGATAAAATCTTGTGTACAGATTTAAAATCTGATGAATATATCAGTATCAAATTTTGAACCAAATCATCCAAAGAGATGACCATTTGTGGGCCTGTGCTTTCGTATGTATGTAAACACAAAAACTCAAAACATTTGCTAACTTCAGCAAAAAAAAAAAAAAAAAAAAGATACATCATATTGTTACTAAAACTATCATTGTGCATGGGCTTTTGATTTTAGTGAGTCGAAAAAACGCTTTTGAAAGGCATAATCGATTTTATTCTCTCTTATAGGTTATTCTAAAAACAAAAATCTGAGCACTCATAGCTTTCACAACTTTGCCCGACGTCTAAAATTTTACATGGAAAAACATCTATTAATAAGTGTGCGCGTTTAAAAATTTGTTTGGAAAATATATCTGAAATATAGAAAATATATTTAAAGGATCCTTCAGAAGAAATTTAAGAGTTGTTATTGAGAGGAGAAACTGCGGCTTTTAAATCAAGCTACATATAAATCCAGAATTTCATTTAAGAAGGAAACCGTTATAGTTATATATTTTTCCGATTTTGGTATAAAATTATTGGCTATTAAAACTATTATCAGGTTTTATATATTAACTTCATTCCTACCGAATTATTTTTTTTCCCTAGTTAGTGCACTTATTGCATTAATTTAGTTTATTCTTTTATTCATCATTTCCCATCTGCAGCGGTGAGTTGTTTCGGGGAGATTAATGATTGATAAAATTTCAGTTAAATATAATTTGATCTTGATATCTTTTTTCAGCAAAGAATTTTGAATACACATATAACACGTATTATTTCAAAAGCATTTCACCTTTCTGTTTATTGTACTCTATGCAATTATTTAATTTTCTATCATCTAAATTTAATTTTCTATTCATTTAAAATTCACCTAAAACTTTGACTAATCTTGAAACTTCTACTAATCCTATAAATTTCTTGTTGAAGTTATAGAAATTAGAACCACTCAGTTTCGAAACTTCGCTTATACAACAGAATATGCTTAATAATTTTAATAATATCTTGCCCATTTGATAAAAATTTCTCTTATTTAATAAAAAAATGAGTTTAAATTAATAATTAGGCAATTTTTAGGTGAAAGAAATAGAAATGCCTAACTATATTAATGGCACGAGCAAGTATTGTTTAAAGTTGGATGAACTTTATAAATGCTATATCATTGTTTATTTCTGAATTTAAATATCAGTTGTAAGTATATAAAATATTCATAAAATTTATTAAAAGCATGCCTTAATGTCAAACCCATTCAACATTCAAAAATAGGTCGTATCTTCATATTTGTACGAAGAATTTAGTAAATATAAAGATAGAAATCCGGGATGAAATATTGTAGCAACAATGAAAGGATGAAATATATTCCGAAAAAATATCTTAAGATATTTTTAAAACTTTATTAAATATAAATAAAAATTATACAGTAATCAAACTGATATCATTGAAAAGAAAATTCTTTACATTTTAAATGATATACAAATAATTTTCATGCTGTAATATTTTGGGGAGGTATGGTAAAAAAAAGTACTTAATTTTATATAATTATTCTAATTTCAGTTTCAAAAAAAAAAAGTGCTACAAGGTGCACATTCTCATTCTTTCAAAGCATTTTTGCGCCAAATTTGTTAGAGCTAAGTTTAGCGGTCTGCTCTATAGCGTGCCAAAACATTCATTTCTTTATTATAGTAGAGACAGAGAAAGAACTGTAAAACATAAATTTTCTTCCTTTTTTTTAAAGAATGGAAGAAAATTCTACTGTGTAATATCTAACGAAACAATAAAAACAGTTTGAATTTTATTGCAAAGATAAAATATAACGTTAAAGAGTTATTCAAAAAAATATTTTTTTAAAAATTGTTAAAATTAAGAAAAAAAATCCATGCAACAAATAAGAATAATTAAATAATAATTATTTATAAGAATAATTTTTAAATTTTAAAATCGTTTAGAAATATTTTTCGCACAAAAATATTTTTAGGAATTATCGTTCAAAAACCAAAATCTAGAATCATTTCAATTAATTAAAACGTCAATAAAATAAATAAATAAATCGCACCATCCATAAACTAAATGCAAAAAATGGGATATCATTGAAATTAATTTTTTAAAAAAGTATTTTAAATTGCCACGCTTAAAGAGCCTTTATTTCAACTTAATCATCCTTCAATGTACAATTATGCACAAATAGGAAGAATGATATATAGTATACAAAATACAAAAGAAAAAATAGTAAATTTTAATTGATGATTTAACACTATCTGTTCACGTTTGTCTCATTTTGTCAAAATTTCCCATTAGCAGTTAATGCCTTAAGATTTTTTTAAAAAAAATTGCTCCTAGATACACATTATGATCCTGCGAAGTTTATTCGTACCAAATTTCATAATTTTTGAGTCAAACAGTCTTACAGAGCATCAACACACACCGACACACATTTTCCTTTAAAAGTAGTAGAAATTTTCATTACTGTTATTAAAACTTCTTTGGTTTCGTTATATTGTTTTGCCTCACAGTTTCAGGTTTTGAAATCCCCTTTTTACAAAATAACTCAAAAATAAGTCTGGAATCATAATTTTTAAGAACCAATTTCTTAGACCTTTAAAAAGCCATCTTTAGATGTTACTATAATAGTAAAAAAAGAATTTTAATTTAATAAAAGAAAATTTTAATTTATATGCAAACTAGTTCAAATAAGTAACTAGAGCCAAATAAACTGTAGACTATGAGTTTCGTTCACTTGCCCTTCTAGAAAGATAACGTAAATAAATAAACTTCCAATTCTCAAGAAATACTTTAGAAGCATATAAAAATACTTTTCGTTCCATCTTCCATCTTATTAGCTAGATGCAAAGAAATGGGTTACCGATCTTATTAATTTTAAAGAAAAATATTTCAAATATTCTATGCTTTCAGAGCCTTTTATTTCAGCTTAACTATTCTTTAATGCAAATTTATGAACAAGTAGAAACGAGCGAAATGAAGTACATAAAATATAAATAAAAAAAAATTGTGCAAGTTTCAGTTTAAATTTTAACTTAAAAATTTATCTGTTTGTATTTGTTTTATTTTGTAGACGTTCCCGATTATTTTTTCCCCATTTGCAGTCAATGTTAGCTCCATTTTTTCTGATTATTTTGCTTTTTAATTGTTATTAATGTTAACTCCGTTTTATCTGATTATTCTGCTTTTTAATCGTTACTAATTACAGGCAAAGCTAGATTTAGTCCACTAGAGGTCTTTAGGTAACGTACTTTTCGTAAATTTATCATTCCTTCCCCAATCTTTATTTTAAACTAGATAGTTAAAAAAGTCTTCCTTGATAAACTTCCTTTCCTAAATGCTTTTTAATCATGTGGTAATATATAATTTTATATATCTTTTTTTTAATTTTCAAGCAACTTGTTTTCTCAAAATAATGAAGTTTGCAATATTAATTAAATAGGTTATATAGATGTTGTTAGATGTTGTTAGTTGTCTTCTAAAATTAAATCATACTTGATTTTAATTTGAATGAGTTCGAGTGCACTTCTCTTGTGAATTAAATGAAAGCGCAAAAAATAAATTACACTAAAATTAACTGAAAAAATTTAGTCACTTCTGAGACCTTCCAAGGATTAAGAGTCATTAAGCTATTATCTTTGCTTTATTTTTGTTTTATCAAGCAGTTCCGTAAATAATGCTTATATGAAATTTTAATGAAATATGAAGGTGAATAATGCCCTGTCACAAAATTAAACTGATAAGAAGATAAAAAATAAAAAAATAACCGGGATGGGCTAGTTTTAGACACACCAGTTTTTTAAAATGTGTTATGAATTGTTGACCTATGTTATTATGAAAATCATCCTGTGGGTATATGGGGAATCCATTCCTACAAGATAGATGATGAGAATCAAAGTTTTATTTCACGAATACTTCAGAAAACCTATAGCGTAGATAAAAAAAAAAAAAGTAAAGGCCAAGCTTTTTACAAAGAACAGTGTGTAAACATTAACAGCACAAGCAAAAATCTAACGAAATAGCAGTAAAAAAGACAACTGTCTAGAGCTTCTAGCTAGACTAAAAATGAATTCAGAAAGATAAACTATGATTTATAGTAACTTTCCGACAAACAGTAACAAATACTCGGTTTTTATTCCATTGCTGAAAACTAAAGAAAAAGAATCTTGGTTAATATTTGAGTGATTTCTACTACTAATAAAGATGGAATATGTGTCTGTGTATTTGTTGATTACCTAGAATTATCGAACTTGGTACAAATATATTTTGGAGAAAAATGTGTTGTTCAGAGCGAATTTTTAACAATTTTAATTAATTAAAATTAAGCGAAATTTTGGCATTTCTCAGTACTAATTTCCGAGAATATTACAGGACCAAGTTATTTTTGCATTATCCTTAAAATACTAAAAATTATCTTTTCAATGATACCAATGTCTTGTCGCATTTTTATTTTATTTTTGATTATAATTTTTATCTTATTTTATTTTTGATGAATTTTTAAATAATATTTTAAGCATACGTTACATCAATATATTTCTTTGTTGAAACGGAACTCAACTTTTTTTTGAAGCTCAAAAATTTTATTGTTGAAGTGAAAGTTGATTGCTGATACTAATACTTCATCCGACCTTTTTTTTTTTTTTAAATTGTTGATGATCGAAATATAAAGATTCGACCTATTTTCCCATGTTGAATAGCATTCAATTTAAAGTACGATTTCAATAGAATTTTTGAAATTTATTGTACTTACAATTAAGATTTAATTTAGAATTAAAAAGATATGATAAATTTTTAAAGTGTGCCCGTTTTTTCAAATACTGCTGCACTTCTCTGTAATATAATAGGACGTACAAAGCTATAGATAGAATATTATGGAAAAGCATAGTACACTGAACAGAATGGTGTAAGTATGAATTATATGATTATCAGAATTTGAAATTTATACTTCCATGAGGAAGCCATTAAGACATTAGAAAAATATATTTAATTGAAATTTTTAGCAACTATTAATTCTGGCGAACCATCTAGTTATCAAAGGTGACTAGTAAGAAATAAGAAAGTGAATAACTGGCCAGTTACATTTTTAATGACATTATGATACCGTGGAACCGGACTCACAATAAGTGGAGCATATGTAAGACTATTAAAATAACAAGTTTTAAAGTTTAACAAATCTTATGTTAAAACATTTTTTGCAAAAATTATGAATATCAAACTATGCGTAATATATTTACCTGAAATTAAATAGAATCAGCATTGCCAGTGAACCAACTGGTCACAAAAGATGGCTAGCAAAGAAAAAATCGCTAATCACAAAATATTAAGGGTTGTGATTATTTTCAAAAGAGTTTCAAATTTCTATTTGACTTCAATTTTTGTTTTAAGGATTTACATTAAACTAATTTAAAACTATTTTAAATTGAGTAATAAAAGCAAGTATTGTTTATCTCTTTATTCTAGATCCACTCATTCGTATGAATCAATTGACTAGTAACTAGTACAAATTTTTGAAAACTCAGTTTAAGCAACAATTGAACGAGTTGTGAATATTCCAAACAATCACAATGTCTGGAAAGTTCTCGAACCAATTCAAAAACCTATTAATTTTGCACTATTTATGTCAGTAAGTGCATTTAAATAGCAATAAAAGAAAAAAAACCCTCTCCTCCAATCTAAATTTTAATGAAACCTCCCAACATCCATTAGGAACTGAAATAATAAGACAAAAGCACAAGAAAAAAAAAAGAAAAAAAAAGAGGGCTTCGTCTTCCTTTAAATCCGTAAAGTGTTCCACAAAATACTTCTTAAGTACTTCTCATTAGCCGCCGAGGTCCTAATTATTTGGGTCTCAGCTTTGATTAAGATGCGTCTCTGAAGATGATGAGTCCGAAAAACAGTTAAATGGCGGCAAGCCCTTCAAAGGGAGAGAGATAGAGAGAACTAAAAAAAGAAAAGCAAATAAATATAAAAGGGAAAGGAGAAAATTTTCACTGATTTCGCAAAGAGGTGCTACTCATCTCAAAATAAAGGTGCGGTGATGAGGGAAAAGCCATTGTTCGATCAATAACCCAAACTGGGTAATTTGTCGGTTGGGGGAGGGGATGCGGGGGATGAGACGCCGGTAAAGGTGGAGCGAACAATCGGCAGTCCGCTTTAGGTGAGAGAGAGGAGTTTAGAAAGATGGAGGTCGCCCTTGGCTGATTTAGCGCTACCTTTTTTTCGCTTGGCGATTTAATCATAAACTCTTATCACAGCTTAATAATCTTTAAAAAATATATTTTCTGATATACGAAACATAGAAGAAGAATGATATATATAGATTTTTTTTTCTTCCAATCAAGGCTTTAAATATTCGGTCTAAAAATCAGTAGTAAGACTTTCTAAATCGAATAAGGATGAAAAATCCCAATCTGGTGGAGCTATATTAAAGGAATAAGGAAATGAAAATAAAAAAGTTTAAATTGTATTAAAGATAAGTCTATTTATCTAAGAAGAAGATCCTAATAAATCTCCATTTTTCCTGTTAATAATTTCACTGCATTCATAAATTAATTACATTTAAAAGGTATTTACGATATTACTGTCAAAGACGGTTAAGAAAGATTGAAGCATAAAATATAGTCGTTGTGTGCTGTTTTCAAAGTACACTAAGTGTAGTTTACCATAATTATTTATTTTCATTGATGTATATGTTTTTATACTCCATCCAATCGTTGGAGATAATCTTTTTTAATAGATGAAAGATGATTCGAATCTACAAATTCATTTGTTCTTTACGGATTTTTGTGGCTTTTCCGGTTTTCTATAATTCTTATTTGTTTTTAATTTTAAAATTCTTGTACATTTTTACTTTATTCTTTTATTTTTATATGCTAACAATTTCCTCACCAGCATCACATATTTATAAGATATTATGTATTTTTATTTCATTGGTGCAAATAGCTTTCTTTTGCATTAATTATCATATATCATATTCAGAATCGACATGTAAGGTTTAGAAAGGATATATTCGAAATATATACAATATATTTTAAAAAACTAAATCACTCGCCAGATTTTTTTTTAAAATTTCGTAATGAATCGATTCATTAACATTTCTAGTTTTAAAATTTCATTCATGTGAATTTTTTTTTAAATGGGCTATGATATGATCTGATATAAACATTAATTTTTTTGTTTTGTTTTAAAACTTCAATATTTTGTTAATATTGTTTCTAAACAAGTGAATTTGCAAGCTTCCATTTGGAAGCTCCACGATGTGCAAAATTTCTTACATCATTTGTTCTTAAATCGCAGTTCATGCTGATTCATTGAGTGCAGAATAGCATTTATTTCTTTCTGCAGATACATGCTATAGATTTTGTATCATTCACTTTCTTCTTGTTTATAACTTCAAGCAAACTAACTGCACATTCCGCTTATGACCGATAAAATATTGTGTTTTGTCCAATTAATCGTAAAATGAGGCATGCCATCTCAGAATTATAACTGAAAAGTTGAGTATATTCGTATCTTAAGATAGATGCAACTTATGAAAGAAAATATTTCAGATTCACAAGTAAAATAAACGAATATACAAAACACTGTACATTGATGCATAATCTGTTTTATCCAAACACAATTAATTTTCAGCAGTGTAATAATTATTGAGTAAAATATTTATTTAATACACCTTTAATTAGACGCGCAAAAGTTTTTCAATAAAAAGATTATAATTCATGATAATAATTTTAAATCGATTTATCGATTTTAATCGACAGCTTTCCAAAATTTGAAGAATAACACAACGAAAGTTTCATAAAATATTTTATTTATTATTATTATTTTTACTTATGTTAGATGGTTTTTTGAAGCTGAAATTTTTATTGACTAATAACAGGCTTTAACTAATACATTTTAAATACAAATTCCATCTTTCAACTAACCCAATAACTGCAGTGCCTGGACGGGGTTCGAATCTTTCGTACATCGAATTGCAATATTTTAAACATAATTTAAAATTAAATCTTTCATTAATGTTATAATTATGTCTTCAAAATTATACAAAAATTATGGATAATTCGTGAACTTTTTGAAATGTCTTGTGGGATTGTACTTTAACAAATACAACAGCACGTTCCTAAAACAGAAGGTGTCGTCTCATTTGATGGAAAAGATACAATTATGACATTAAAATTATTTTTCATTTATTCTGTACTGTATTTTTCATTTATTTGCTAAAAAGTAAAACTAGGATTAAATGTAGGAATTAAAGTTCTCATTTGAGTTGCAAATTAATTGCAGAAAAAAAAGATTTAAAAAATAAACATTTCGATGCAATTCCCAATGAATAAATTCCTAAAGATTATTAAGGATCACACCTATCGTATTTTATTTCATAATGAAAAAAAAAAAGCATTTATACAACAACGAAAACGCGTTCAGAATTTCTTCAGACTAGTAACGGCATCTCTTTCAGACTAACACTTATCTCTGCGACTGCAGTCTAAGCAAAATATTCAAAACTACACCTATTTACCACCAGCATCATCAACCCGGGTCACTTTCACCAAATCCCAAATAGATAACAGCTCTTAAAATGGAAAACGATTCCCACCGTTGGCGTTCGATTTGGCGTCGTTGACTGGCACCATCGGAGCTGCAACCCTGCCTTTCTTAATGACAGGCGGAAAAGCGGGAAAGCGGTCGCAGGCGTAAATAGCGGGAGGGCATCGGCGAAGGGTCAGCTTCGATCCCTCCCAACAGATTAATTCTCGACCACCGCCTCGTTTACCCATTAACACCTTTCGATGGGGGAGAACGCGTAATTTCGCAAGGGTTAGGGAGGGAGACAGACGTGGTCATTTGCTTTGTGTAATGCATTTGGAAGGTGTCGGTCTGTTTTAACGCTTTCGGGTACTTAAGGGAGAGCCCGTCTGCATTTAAATTTGACCAAATGTTTGAATTTTATCCATCAGTTGGGCTCTCCCTCTTTTAGGGTCCACTCGAATTTGAATTTTAAGGTGCTCTTTAAGTTCGGGATGCAGAAGTGGATGTGAGGTTTTGTATTCTGGGTGCGTCAATTAATGATATTTGGCATCTAAATTTGAATTTTTCATCTAATTACTGCGATGAAATTGTCCATATTATTAAATTGCTTGAAGAAAATGGAAGTTAATAGTAATTTCTTATCTCGTACTTCATTTTAAATAAAAAATTAAATTTTGAACATTTGTGCAGAGACATTTGTATTGATACGCATATGTAATCTTTAATGTAAGTTGCCTTAAGAACGTGATAAGTTCAAAGTATCTTCTGTGTTTTGAAGTCAAATTTTAGTTGACTAACTAGATTTTAGTTGACTACAAAGATGACTAACTACATGAGAGAGATGTTATGACTACTTTATAAAAGAAATATGGTAGAACTTATCTTCTTGAAGTATATAGTGGGAATGAATAAACCATTTGATGAATGGTTATAAAATCAAAATAAAATTACTATGACAATGTGATGTTCAGATAAATATTAATAATAATTACTGTAAAATCTTCATTGTCAAAAACTAATAAAAAATGCAATGTGGCTCTGATTATAATAAAGCAATTAAAAATTAAGTATCTTCCAAAATAGTGCTATTTATATTTTCTGAAATAAATTTTGAATGTAAGCTTTGAGAATAGATTATCTATATTGAATCCTTTTTCCTTAGATATGACAATTCAATATCATTTATTTTTTAAAATTTAATTTCTAAATTTGATTCAAATTCAATGTTCCATAGAGGGAATAAAACAT